>CAIGRH010004728.1:0-10401 GCA_903798295.1 Fraxinus nigra | reverse complement strand
TTTGATTTCAGAATATTGTTAACATTGTTTATATGTTTATATTGCAAGGTTCGATGAGATGCTTTCATTCAAATATGGAAAGTGACGAGTTCATATTCATTTATTCGGATTCGGTAAATCATTGAATTGTCTTCTCAACTATTTTGGTAAGTTGAATTATGTTTCGATTTCACACATATAAATGATATGTTTTTGTGAATATAATATGCACATTATCGGTATAATATCCCCCAACAAGTTCGTCACTACCCTCCCCAACATTTTTGTGAATATAATATGCATATTCAAACCGAGTTTTATTAACTAGATATTGCGATCTCTTGTAGCTTGGAGCTTGACAAGCCTCGTCATGGTAGGCTAACCCCCATTGTAGCAAATGTTTTGATGAAACCTTGTTAAATCTATTATTAATTAATTATTTTTTTTATTAATTCTTGCTTTCAGAGTTAGTGGTTCAGTATTCTCTTATTTCATCTTGATGCTTGATCACCATTAGAACGTATTTGTGATTAATATGTCTTTCGAAAGATTTCGGTATAAATTGGCCCGTATTAATAAACACTAAGGGTCCGTTTGATTGCAAGAATGGAATTGAGTGGAAAAAAATGAATTTTAGGGAATTAAATTGCCTACAACTTGTTTTAGTGGAAATTGTCAATTAATTATATTTGATCGATATAATTTTTCACCTGAAAAATATTGAAATTATGGATCTTTTGGTCTTCGTTTGGCTTTGTTTTTCATGAAAATTGTCTATTAAATGGATAAAATTTATTACTATTGGGAATAGAATTTGTTTCCATTGCCAAAAAAGTTGCATAGAAAAGTTTTTCCCACCAAACTCATAGGAATAGCTATTCCTCAAAAACCAAGAAAATATGTAAAACCGAGAAAATGTGAAAAATCAATTCCATGAAAAATTTACTCAATCAAACACGTAAATAGGTGAAAATAGAATTTAATTTACATCTTCCATGGAAAATATAGCCTAACCAAACAGGGCAAGAAATATAAGAGATACAATGCAATTCTTATTAATATTTTATCTTCGTGTTGCGCTTTGAATTATTATTATTTATTTATTCGCATCTTTCATAGAGATGGTTGAGTTGCATGTAAAAATTTGTGTAATTTATCTCGAAATAGAAAATTAATTCATGAGGAATATAAAACAAAAACTGCTTAATACACGAGGCATATAAATGGGTAACCGTGGTTAAAGTGGTTAACAACACTAGATTCAGGATCTTAGTATCTTCTGTGATTCAATTAATTTTAAGAATCTGCATTCTTTTTTTCTTTTTTTACTTATTTTTGTAGATAATTAGATATAGTTAAAATTAACTTTCAAGAGATAATTGTGTCTTTTGAATTAGAGCTATGTTTAATTAAAAAAAACTTCATGGGAAAAAAATCACTTTTCTTGCTTTCATTGTTCCTAATTTCCTTGCGTTAAGCAGAATGATCAAACCAATTTGTCCATTACCTTATAATTGAAAAACCTCGTGAGTTCACACTCATCATCATTGTATTACTTGTCCATGTGTGACAGTCAGACTTTTTGATTCTCGTATTAGAAAATATTTATACCACCCATACAGCAGTACTCTCACTTCGTTCAACAACCTTTCGCCATCTCACATCACGAGTCTAGATAGGCGGAGGCACATATGGGCAAGGGTAGGCTGCCTACACAAATTTTTTATTTTCTCTAATTAAAAAAAAAAAAATAGGAAAAAGAATCACTGAGGAACACGGCAATTAGAAAAAAGAATCAGTGAAGGATAGGCAATTTTCTCACATTCCAATTTAATGGCATAGCTTAACTCTACCCATCCCTCTTCTCTCTTTCTCAAATATTTTGCAAATTCGATTCCGATCGACGACCGACCATCAACATCGTCCACCGTCAACCGCACGCAAGTTTGTTGCTCTTTCTCCGGCATCTTCTTCTATTGGAGGTATTTCTATTGGAAAGATGAGTTCAACAAGTCAGTGTGCTAGGATCTTGAACTGATTTTTTGTGACCCTTTTTGCAAATTTTTTCACTAGTTTTGTGCTTATGAATCAGTTAGAATTCAGTCCATGTTTCTTGTTGTTGCTGTGTGCGTGCGTGTCAGTGTCTGCGTCAAGGAATTATTTTCAAACAAGCTAACAGATTATATGGCAAGTAAAACACGACACAACAATTAATTTGCATAATAATAATGATGATAACAGTAACAATGATAATAACAGTAATAACAGTAATAATGATTATATGTCCATATCATATGCTTCTTACTTTCTGTCCATTCAGTTTAAGGTTTATCCCTTCATTGATAGAGTTTCTGGAAACCAGGAGAAGAAACCAAAAATATTATTGAGATGGAACTTGTGAATCCGGAAAGTTACTAGTTAAACCCAACTAACACGTAGAAGAGGTGAATATGTGTTTGAATGCGAATTTTAAATTTATTAATTAATAAAAGTAACAAGTCATAATTATTAATTTTATTCAAATGAATTCACTTGCAATACTATCCTAAGTTGAATTACCATGATTGATATATTGTATAAAAAATAAATAACACCACAAAATTATTGACGGAGAAAACCCTTGCAGGATAAAGCCAGTAATATCCACTATAATTGATAAAGACTTTCAGAATGTTCAAACTCGACTAAATTTTAGTACTTTCTATCCTCCTGATCGTAATCATAAAGGCCCTCCTAGACTCCGTGTTCCTGCATTAGCTCCCGACCTTCTCGAATCGTTTATCTCTTGTAGATCATGTGAGAACTTATCGTTCTCCCTCAATCGGAACTTTGGTCGCCTTCCTCTCTCTTTAGAACTCTGACAATTATGTAGAAGTATGGGTTTTGGTGTTTTGTTTATGTGGATTCGATGTTTTCAATTATTTGGTTGAATCAAGAGGAGATAGAACTCTTGAAATCGCAAACTAAGGTTTCATGGGAAACACCTTCGCTCGAGCTCTAGGATAGAGTTAGGCGAGCGACACTTGTGTCCCTCGAGTGACAGACGGCTGAGCTTGGTTTTGTTTTAGACGCTTGAGCATTAGCTTAGCAGCATGCTAGCATTAATTCGACAATGTTTTCTTCTGGTTCCATAACCGAACACAAGGATTCCTGGTTCATCTATACAACCTAACGAATGATTCTTTGACTTTTAAAATTATTTATAACTATATTTTTGTCTAAAGATTTTCAAATACTTTAAAACCTAACAAACTTCCCCTTTGGCATTATGTAACAAAAACATGTAGTACAAATCAAAGATAACCAAACTAATCTACCCAAAACTAGTTGACTCAACTGTAGCTTGCTTTTTCCTTGTCAAACCTACTTCCTAAAATCAACAACTCAAATACCAAGTGTAAAAGTATATGAAATAGCAAAGGAAATAAAAAAGTTGAGATAGATATCAATAAGCTCATAATTATGCTAGCTAAATTAAGACGCAATATCAATGTCAATCAATACACTAAAAATAAACATCGATATCAAGAAATATCAAAACTAAATCTAGCTTAACAACAAATATCACAAAAAATGTCAATATTCAAAAACGTACATCCACAAAATATTACTACTACCTACTCTCCTTTTGGCATAAATGACAAGAGAAGACTAACAACTAATCAACAGCAACATGATCTCTATATGTCCCCTCATCAGAATCAACACTATCATCCCAATGTCGCCTGATCCAACGAAATCCTCACTGAAGATAGCCAACAGCACCTCAAAGTGTAGTAAACTGTGCTATGTGGCGCTCAATGGTAGCTCTCAGCTGTGTAATCTTGGCCATGATACAAACCTGCTGCTCGATAAACACATATATTTGTCCCATAAGTGCTACTAAATGATCAATAAGAATAAAAATAGGAGGTAAAATAGGATCAGCAAGTGGTGGTGGTGGTGGAGCAGGGTAGAAGATAATGGAATGTTAGTGCTGAAAGTATGAATATCAGATCGAGATAGAGGAATATCAGAAGGATCAATAGAAAGAAGAGAACCAATAGGATCAGATAGCACAGTCGGATCAACTGGCTCAGAAGCTGGAACAGTCGGAAACTCTCTTCGTAGTCCCATCAAGAAAGTAGCCCCAAGAATCATTACAAGACGATGAATCAGACAGGCGTAAGGAAGACAAACCCTAGTTCCAGTCACAAGAAAGTTTCGCAAAATCTGATGGCGAATAAAAGTAGGAAGGTCTATAGAGTCGCATGCAAAATAGTATAAAGAAATATGGCCTTGTCCATGGGTAAGGAATAGATATGGAAAACTGGCTACAAATTTTGTTGCACATAATGCACAACAAAATCTATCAGTCAGTCGGAGAGTGTCCAATACCAATCGCAATTGGATCCCCCTCTAAAGGGGCTAATAAAAAGTGTCGATTGGATAAAGGAGTCTGCATGGAGGGTTTCAATAAACAAATATGGAAATAAAGGGTTGATAACTCGGGGAATGTGGATGATATTAGATATGCCGTCAACACAGATCTTAAGTGTCTTACCTCTAAGAAAACCTTAAAACTTGACCCGCCTTTATCATGAATATTAATATAGATCTCCTGGACAAGGAGACTAGGCGGGGGGACAACTCAACAAGTAAAGGTTCTCATCTACATAAAGTGAAGATGGCAGCAAGGTCAGAAAAAATGTCAAAAAGGTGTATCTCACTCTCTACCAGAATAGGAAGCATGGAAAACTAAGTCCAGAAGACATCCTGGGTAGTAGAAGAAATGAATATGAACCTACTATAGGAAGTCGAAGCACTTGATATCTTTGCAGTAGTCCTCTATCTCTTAGACAACATCTATGATGAATTTACAATACAAATGCATCACTAGATACAACTAAAGATACTATATACCTCGATGAAAAATTAACTAATGATATGTATGGATACATGTGAAATGAGGCAAATAGGCTATATGCATGGTAAACGGTACAAAAGTAGTCCACATACACCAAAATTCTAGAAAAACATGTCATACGCATGCAAATAGATGCAAAGCTGTCTAATGCACGCAAAATGATGCAAAACTAAGTTAGATAAATTGTTCACATAGGTGACTAACTAAGTGACGTGGTAATGGTTGAAGGCCGTGCAATGCAAGGACAAAGGTATCATGGTGCCGTAACGCATGGGTGATGCGGTGTTTTGACGGCTTGACGTGATGCCTTGACATTGTGACACAGTGTGTGAACTTGCATTAACTTCATACTCAATGCAAACTAAACCAAAAGTACGATGTGCCAACCAAAATGAGTTCAAATGTGTGAGCAAATAGTGTACGTAAACAATTATTTCTAAAAGCGCAAGAAAAATTCCATTGTGGTAATTTTTCAAACACGACATGCAACCATGAAGAACAAAGTGCAAATTAATAGGAATTCAAGGAAAATGGACCAATTCAAGGAAAACCAACCAATGCACATCACATAACAATTCAGCATCTAAATCATATCCCAACATCTATCAAAAGCGAATCCAAAATCAAGAAAAGTCACCAAAACGCGAAGAACCTTAATTCGCGAGTTTTAACTTTAAACTCGAGAATTCTTGAAACAAATGATACAATGAGACATGAGAACACAGTATAGTCTCCTAAACATGCAATGTAGATTAGTCAATTGATGAAAGAATCAAAAAGAAAACAAAAATCCCTAAAAAAAATCGTGGTAAAAATTAGGGTTATATATATTTGCCTTTGGTTTTGATTGAATAGGTTGTTAATGGATGATAATATTGCCAAATAATGATGCACAGTAGCAATTTTGATGCTTGAAAACATAGATTAATGATGGGTATTAAGATTTTAGTGAAAAGAAATTGTGAGAGATGAGTGGAATTGGTAAAAATGGAATTTTGGGATTACGTGAGACTATTTAAAATTTTAAGCTATCGTTCAAGCAAAAGGAGCGCTCTAGGCTAGCAACAGAGTATTTGCTTTTGGTGCTCGAGTGATGGCTCAACTTCAAGCGAGCAAAAAACTTTTAACAAAATTAGTGCTTTTTGAAATTTTCGAAATATAGAACCTTCTGTTTTTACACAATCCAACATTTATGATGAATCAAAAATGCAATTGATCACAAGTAAGACATAATCAATGAATAGAAAAACTTTTCCATATACTCAAATCAAGTTTAAATGGAATAAATTGTATAAGTGACTCGTGTTTTAAAAGTGCCACTAATTCCCTGTGAGTAAGACTCCAAAACTAAAATTTGTGAGAAAGAACGTGCAAAACATTAATGTAGAGGGAGTATTTTCCTTTATTAATGAAAGTCAAACCCACTATGGCCTATTTAACAATGTAGCTCTTATTTTCATGTAGAGTTTTCTTTTCTCCTCATAAATTTAAGCATATATAATAACATTTTTTTAAGAAGCCTGACACTCTTGAGCCGATGTAACAAATTTTAGGCCGATGACTCCATGTCAAATAACCATAAGGCATAAGAAACCCCGTAGGTTTAATTGCTTGAGTTTATAAGGCTCCGAAAGAGAGTAAGATAAATCAATTTTTCTTTTTAGAGAATATAATGTAGTTTAGGTAAACTAGTTAAGGGTCAATTCATGTTCAAGGTCACCTTACTCCACATTAAACCTAAACAAAGCAATGGAAACAATGTTACTGTCCATCATATGTATGCATACTAGGTCACAAAAAATATATTCAAGTAAACTAGAAAATGTCCAGTAATTTCAAAGAATATTCTCTTTTTTTTTAAAATAAATGAATCAAATCAAACAAAATAAATATTCAGAGAAAGAGATACATGCAAGAATGAATGAACTCTATGAACTGTAAATATATGCACCTAAGTACCTAATCAAAGAGATACACAAACACCAATAGCTTTTCGAAGAGACTTGAACCTAAGACCATCTAAGGGCTTGTTAAATATGTCAGTTAATTGATTCTATGTAGGAATGTGTTCAAGAGTTACAGCACATGTCTCTACAAGCTCTTAGATAAAGTGATGTCTTATATTAATATGTTTGGTCCAAAAAAACGTTGAACGAGATTTTTGAAAATATTAATGGCGCTTGTGTTGTTACAGAATACAATCATAGTACACTGTTCAATTCCATAATCACTTAACATCTGCTTCATCCAAAGCAGTTGAGTGCAACAACTACTTGCAGCTATATATTCAGAATCAATCACGGATGATGAGATAGAATCTTGTTTCTTACTCATCAAAGCTACAAGATTAGTGCTAACATAAAAATAGCCTCCCGATTTGCTATTTCTATTATCGGCATTCTCGGCCCAATAAGCATTGGAATAACAGGCAAGATTAAGATTAGAATCTATAAAGTACAAGATTCCATTATCTATAATGCCATTAACATATGGAATGATATGCCTTACAAGAGTCAAGTGAGATTCATTGGAATCAACCTGAAATCTTGCACAAACTCCAATGTTAAATGCTATGTCGTTCTACTTGCAGTAAGATAAAGTAAACTACCTATTATACTTCTATATAGTGTCTGATCAAAATTCTTACTCATAGGATCATGACATAATTTAACACTCGTGCTCATAGGTGTTGTAGTATGTTTCATGCTATTTATCCCAAATCTTGTGACAAGGTCTTTGGAGTACTTTGACTGAGATATGAACAACTTATCATCAATTTGTTTTACTTGGAAACCAAGAAAGTAACTTAAGTCTCAAACCATGCTCACCTTAAATTCTTGCTTCAGGCATTCAGCGAGTTTATGAGCAAGAGAGTCAATGGGAGAACCAAAGATGATGTCATCAACATTAATTTTACGATGGTGATGGTTTCTTCAATGTGTCTTATGAATAAATTTCTATCCGTGCCACTTCTTGAAAAATCATGTTCCACGAGTTATGTAGTTAATCTATCGTACCAAGCTCTAGGAGCTTGTTTAAGAAAATATAATTTTTTATTCAATTTATAAACGTAATGTGGAAATTTAGGATCGATAAATCCTTAGGTTGTTCAATAAAAGCATCATCTTGAAGTATTCCATTCAAAAAGACACTCTAACATCCATTTGATATAACTTGAACCTTAAGGTACAAGCAACAGGAAGAAGAATTAAAATGGATTCAAGGTAAGCTACAGGAGCAAAGGTCTCATCGAAGTCAACACCTTTAACCTAGGCGTATCCCTAGACAACTAATCTAGCCTTATTCCTAGTTATGATATGTTGATCATCAGTCTTATTCTTAAATATCTACTTAGTACCAATAACATTACAGTAATGAGGCCTAGGTACCAGACACCATACATTATCTCTTACAAATTAGTTTAGCTCCTCATGCATTGCACTTACCCAACATTTATCACTAAAGGCTTCTTCTACCTTTTTAGGCTCAATCTAGTCTACATAACTAGAAAATATCAAGTTATTTAAGACCCTCTTACGTAGTCTCATTCTTTTTTTTCTAAATCCCCAATGATGTTGACTTTAGGATGATTAGATTTAACTCTAGATGAAGGTTCCTTAGAAGTTTAGATTTATCACTAGGTGAATGTTCCATAGGAAGTATTCCAGTTTTACTCACAAATGGTACTAGTGATAGGAGATGATTCCTTTTTTGGAGTCTCTAAACCTTTAGGTGAGTATGGAGGTTTGGGAATTAATTTTTCTTTAAAACTCAGTCACCTTAATAGGATCTACACTACTATGATCTAACTCATCCCAATCTCCCACAATCTTTTCCTCGCTAAAAGCATCATCAATCACAAATTTATGGACTCCATTACAATCTGTGTATGATACTTGTACACTTGATAGGCTGTATAGTTCCTTGAGTATCATAGAAAAATCAATTCATCACTCTTAGAGTCAAACTTGCCTAAGTTCTATCTATGTCTCATAATATAGCATTTGTTACCAAACACTAGAAAGTATTTGAAAGTAGTCCTTACCCTTCCAAATCTCATAAGGTGTCTTTTTAGTCTTAAGTCTAAGATATACCCTATTCACTATATGACAAGCAAAGTTAATGGCTTCATCCCAGAAATGCATTGCTAAACCCTTACCATGAAGTATGACCCTAGCCATTTCTTGAAGCACGCGATTTTTTCTTTCAACTACTACATTTTGTTGTAGAGTGATCGATGAAGACAACTCTTGCTTGATTCTATCTTCTAAGCAGAAATTCTCAAGGTTAAAGTTTTCAAACTCTTTCCCTGATCATTCCAAATTCTAGTTATGGTGGAATCTTTCTCATTTCTAAGTCTCTTACGCAAGGATTTAATGGGTTGAACACATCAGATTTTTCTCTCAGCAACTCAATCCATGTGAACCTAGATAAGTCATCAACCGCAACCAAAATATAACTCTTACCAACAAAGCTTGCAGTCCTAAATGGTCCCATTAAATCCATATGGAGTAATTCTAAAGGCCTGCCTGTCAAAATGCTAGAGGTTTGCTTATGATTTATTCTAAATTGTTTACCTTGTTGACATGGTTCAAAAATAGTTTTTTCAAGTTTAAATAAACCAGTCAGAATTTTATTTTTAACCAACTTATACATACTTTTATAGTTCATATGACCAAGCCTTCAATGCCAAAGTTTAGTCATACCAATCTTAGCACTACTATACATATACCTAGAATCAGGAAAAACTCTATAACAAATGTTAGAAGCTCTTACTCTTTCGATGACAACATTACTGTTTGAATCATAAACACTACACCTTTTCTGGACAAAACTAAACTCAAAATCAACATCACATATTTGATTACTGCTTAACAAGTTCGACTTTAAACCCTTCACATAAAGCACATTTGAGATAGCTAGCAATCCGATTTGTTGATTGTACATTTACCAAGGATAGGTACAATTGAAAGCCCAAAAATAGCTAACCAAGAGGGGGGTGAATTGATTTTTAAAACTTTTTCGAAGAATTAATATAAATTCAAGCAAGTAAAGACTAAACAGATTAATTGAAATAATAAGCACAAATATAAAAGCAAAAAGCAAAAAGGGATAGATGATGTAAACGATATAATTGTGGAGGTTCGATCTAAAACAATGATCTACATCCTCTGTTACCAATCTCTCCGGCACGAGCATGGCATTTTCACTATGTTGATTGACTTATGGTGCAATCCAACCCTTTACAACGATTTCGGTGACTTACAAACAAAGAGTACCGATCCATATACAATGTTGAGTTTTACAAAACCCACGCTATTGAGCTTTATGAGACCTCAATATGACCCACACGGTGACTTACAACAAGGAGCACCGATCCTTATATAATGTTGATCTTTAACAGACTTCAATACGACTTATATTTTATCAAAGTGATTTTACAATGAAATTCCCCTCTTGATAAATAATACAAATAAATTAAGTAGTAAGAGATACTAACACTTCAATGAATAATA
>CAIGRH010004673.1:0-12371 GCA_903798295.1 Fraxinus nigra | reverse complement strand
ATTGTGTCTAAAATTTCTTCCAATTGCCAAAAAAAAAAAAAAAAAACTTGAAAATATTTACCCACCAAAATATCAAAAATTTATTTTCCTTAAAAAAGTTGAAAATTTGAAAAGTTGAAAAATTTTCCATTAAATTTTTTGCATATCAAACCGAGCCTAAATGAGTCAGCTCGGTACTGTATACACCTTGCAAAGCCCTTTACTCCCCCAAATCAAAGTTCAATTTTTCTCTAGAGATCCTTTTAGAATCCTACCCTCACAAACCCTACCCATAAATTCTCCTTTCATCACGCACACGCGCCGCCTTTATAGAAACTCTTAACAATGGCACGGATGGGCGACGGCGACAAAAGGTGGATCGTTGAAGACCGCCCCGACGGCACCAACGTCCACAACTGGCACTGGGCCGAGACTGATTGTCTCGATTGGTCCCGAAATTACCTTTCTAACCTCTTATCTGACAAGCCCATTCTCTCCGGCGATGGCAACCTCTACCTCCGCATCAAAACCCTCCAAAAGCTCGATGGCGAGGCCTACGTCAATGTCCGAAAGGGTAAAATCATCCCAGGCTATGAGCTCAATTTAATCCTCACCTACGAGGCCGAGGCGAGGGATTCGGATGGCACTTCCGTCATTTTATCCACTGAGGGTTCTGTAGAAATTCCCTATATATCGGATGAGAACGCGGGGGAAGACCCTGAGATAAATATCACGATCAAGGATGATGGCCCTATTGGAAGGAGACTGAAAGACGCGTTTGTTGCAAAGGGGAAACCTTTTGTGTTAGAGAAAGTTCGAGAATATGTGGATGTCATGGCGAAAGGCGGGCCTGCTAAGGATGAATTGGAGGTTAAGAAAGTTGAGGCGAAGAAACCATCCTCTGCTGTTGCTGCTGCTGCTGCAACTGCAACTGCAACTGCGAGTAATGTGATGGGTGATAATACTGGGAATAATAAAGATGTGAGTGTGAAGGAGAGCAAGAAGAAAGAGGAGAAGAGGAAGGAGGGTTTTAAGACGATAAAAATGAGCGAAAAGTTCAGTTGCAGAGCAAGGGATTTATATGAGATTTTAATGGATGAGAACCGGTGGAAGGGTTTCACCCAGAGCAATGCGCGGATAAGTAAGGAGGTGGGAGGGGAGTTCAGTATTTTTGATGGGTCTGTGACAGGAACCAATGTGGAGCTGCAAGAGGGTAAGTTGATTGTTCAGAACTGGCGTTTTGGGAGCTGGCGGGATGGCATTGTGTCCAAGGTATGTTAGAAATTCTTTGCTGGTCAACGAGTTTAAGATATCTTAAATACGTTAAGCCCCTGATTGGTGAGAATGTGGGGATAAAAAGTAGGGAAAAGTTCTGGGTTTATTTGTAGAATATTCTGCTGAAAATGAAAAATAAAATAAAAAAGAGTTTGAAAAGAATGAGAATGGAACAGGGGCTGAAATTATCATTTACAATGAATTCTAGATACGAATTTGTGCTATGATCATTTGTACGTATTCATATGTAAAGCATGTGGTGTCTATATATGTAGCTATTGAAGCTTATGAAAGTGTCCGTCTGTAAGCTTCGGGATGCGTAATTATCATGCAGCGTAGAATAATGCTACATGTACATCAGCCATGACAACTTGGTTGGCATTCCCCCCTCCCCTATGTGAAGAAAATTTGTGCAGTGATGCGATGTATGAGTTCAAAATTCAAGAGTGTAGATGTTGTTGTGTTGAAGAAGGTAAAGAAAGGTGCAAAGGAGAGAGTAAGGCCTGTTTGTCTCCCATTTTGGGAGAAGAAATTGAGTTTTGAATAGTATTTTTTTGAAGAATGTGTGGTTAAAAAGTAAAGTAATTTTATTGGTTTGCGTGTAGAATATTTTATTGAGTGAATATGTGGTGGAGATTGTTTACTGTAGCAAATAATGTTTGAAAAAATGGATGACAAACGGGGGCTAAATGTAGAAAGGTTGTGCAATGTAGCAAGGAGAGTGTAGATGTTGACAGATGCATCTGTTCATTAATTTGAACAGAAGTAGAATTATTCTTCAAATCAAGGGCACACGTACATCTGTCAACCTATCTATACAAAATTTCTGTACATGTAGCTGAGTGTATGACTATGACCCTACACAAGCCTGTTAGTTAGCAACAGCTCTCCGTAACTGAATTTCTTGATTCTATTGTTGAGTGTTTGTTTAGTTGTGGCAGCTCCTCATTGTGTTTGAAAAGTGCTGTGTACATGATTTTATTATTTGCAATGTTTGAATCTGTTAATTGTATTGATACATCTACAGGTGCGCCTTACCTTTGAGGAGCCTGAATCTGGAGTCACAACCATCAAGCTCATACACACTGATGTACCAGAAGAAGACAGGTCTGTTTATGTTGTTGGAAATTCTATTTTGTCATGCATTTTAAATAGACGAATATGGGATCTGATGTTAGTTATTGGATAATGTAGATATGGAAACTCTACTGTGGTTGAAAATACCGAGAGGGGATGGCGTGATCTTATTTTCCACAGAATACGGGCAGTGTTTGGTTTTGGAATTTGAATCTTTTGGGTCTATTGTTGTTCAAGTGTAGAATTTGCAAGTTCATGTTTCGCTTGACTGTACTTGGATGATTTAATTCGACAAGTTTGATGATGTCTCTCTGTGGCTGAATTTTGATTTTTGGTTGAATTTATCTACATGGGTTAAAACCCAAAGACAGGTCTGGGACATGATAACCCTTCATTACAAACTATGTGTAGTTTTGTTGCTACCAATTACAGTTTGTGAATGTGCTAAGGTTGGATGAAGTGTTGATTACAAATGGTGGCAGGTTGATACATGTGTTTTCTTGGGTTTAGTTACTTATTTTGTTTTGGGAATTGGCCTGAATGTTATCAGTATTTACTCAGGATTTCTTCAGTTTTATTTTGGTTCGTGGAGCTTCATCATTTCTTTCCATCCACAGAAAATCCAACTCATTCTCCCAATTCATTTCTTCACAATTTCGCCTTCCTTCGTAGAAATCATTTTAACGATTATTAATGCAATAAACAAATTGAATAATTTCTACACCAAAAAAATAGGGTGTGGGTTCAAAATAATTAGGCATAATAAGATTGATAAAGCGTTGATACATTTTTCTCGGCATTTCAACTATGAGGCGCATTTTGATATATGCTTTTGGTTTTTATTTCTACTCTCTTGGATTTCCATTGTATTATACAAGTTATTGTGGGTTCATTTCTAAAGTGGGGTCAAACTTCTTGTTCATTCAAAAATCATATGTGCTCATTAGAACACAATGGGTTCCCATTCCTTCACATTAAATGGAACAATTTCGTGGGATTTGAATTTTGCTGAATGAAATTAGTTTACATTAGATTATAGATAATATTATGTCACACATTAATTTATTTTATTTTTTCCTTTTTCAAATTGCCAAAAGAGAGAAAATCGTAAAGGTTGTAATGCCAAGTTTTCACATTGATTACCTGCTTGAGCAAATTTACTTGTAGAAACTGGAACTCAAGGTCAAAATTTTCAACCTATTATTTGGGGGACTATGTTTTGTTTTCGTTGCTAGATTGAAAATTGATTCAGATTTATTTAATTGTTCAAATTTCTATAGTTTACAATTCAACCTCGCCAAAATTATATTTTGTAGGGTAACTCCTTTAGGACAAAAATTAAACACATGCAAGTTAAAAAAACTCCAATCATTCAACTGTCGAACAGCCTTGAAAAAATTGCAATTCTCAGCACATTAAAAAAAATAAAAGTAGAAGTTTCAGAGCATGGGTATGAACAAGAAGTACAATTAATTCAATATAAAAAATGAAAAAAAAAATTATTTAGATTCGATTCTTATTCGAGTTTTCAGTTCTTGGGCTAGAATCGAGAATCGAGCCAAATTCATCGGTTCTTGGTTTAGATACCCGTTCGGGTATTTAACTTATAAAGAACCACTCGATTCGATTCGGTTCAGGTCTTGTTCGATTTGGTCTGGTTCAAGAGTTTTGTCCAGCCTTAAAAATGATAGTGAAATATTTAATCATTTTTTTCATTATTATTTGTTATTCTTATTTAAAAATATAATGGGCAAAATAAGTTTTTTCACTTTATTTTAAAGGAAAACTCAGAGAAAACCCATTATTAAGAACACTTTAGGTTAATTTGAAAATAAAAATAAGTTGAAAAAGTTGATGGAGGAGTATTTTGAAATTACATCAAGCCAACTTATGCAAAATCTGGAAAAAAACTAATGAGCTCCAAGGCACGAAAAATCATTATCTTTTAAAAGACGTTTCTCCCCTATCCAACAAAGCCACGATTAAGGTATGATAGAAAATCTCTCTTAGGATACAATGGAGGCGTTTGATTCAAACTGTGACTATTTGATCAAATCAAGAAGACACTTTATAAAGAAATTGATGATGTCAAGAGAAAGAGAGAAGAATAGAAAATAACGAATTTTGCTTTTTTTTTTTTAATGTGTTTTGCAAATAAGAATTCGCCCAGAATATATAGAAATGGAGGCAACCATTTGAATATGTGTATCCCTTCAAATGAATGAACGCATCTGTTGGAAGAAATTTTTAAAACGAACAGATGTTTTGAATTGATAACTGCAACATACATATTCAAATCGTTGCGTAGCGGCAAACACTAGTCGGGACGGCAAAACATTCGCAAAACAAAAGATGAACATGCAAAATGATGAAAAATATCTAACATATAGTCATGGCCGAACAGGCACAATTTTACTTTCAAGGTGTCAAAGATGTTGCACGGTTACTTTATAAAGGAGCATGACGGTGAGAAAATATCAATTTTCCTCAAATGTGAGGAAAAACACAGATCGGTTGATAGTGTGCCTTTCTTCTGGAGACAAAGGCTGAAAGGGTCTTATTTCCTTACATCGGGCAATTTGATTTGCTCGGATGATTGTTGTTTCCCTTCAGCGTGGTCGCGTGAAGAGTTTCGTAGATTATTTTCATCGCGATACGATTTACTGTTTCGAGGTTCTTATTCCATTTTCTTGCAGGTCGTCACGTTAATACACGGCATGTCAAAAGGCTATTCATGAAAATGTGTATTTCGAAGATCTTAGTAATGTCCAAAGATTAGAGGCATTATCTCTTTTCCTGTTCTCGGAGGTCCTACCTTCGAGCAGCTTTTGGGATCATATTTTAGTATAACCAAGAAGTATTTCTTTGATTTTCCAAGATATATGGTCCTTATTATAATGGTAAAGGGGGGTTTAAAAATTAATGTAATAACCTACCTTTGTGCCATCTACTTAATCCGACTGATCGTGTGATTGAAGATCGAGTCATATCAAGGATGATAGGATCTTTGCTTGATGCTTTGGAGAGGCAAAAGGAAAAGGACGAGTAGTCTAAGAAGGGTTCTCCTTCTACGGGGTTAGTTGACACTCCAACCTTATCTAATGATCTTCCGAGTCAGATCAAGTTTCCTAATGTTTCCTCCTCAGTAGCTCGTAAGCGCAATCGTCCAAAGCCATCATTGATGGATGATAATTCGATCGTGCTTACTTTTCGAGGCTCAAATTTTTGAAGTATAGTATTTTTTTTCCTTGTTATGGATAACTCGATTGATTAAATCTAACTTGTCTTTATTGACTCAATGGAGCAAGGTGTTATTTTTAGAAGAATGAAGTCATTAAATAGGCCAGAAAGGTATGCTCGTGCAAGATGTGAATACATGGAGAAGTCGAAAATTTGAAAATTGTGAAGAAAGATGCTTGCTGCTAAAATGGCAATAGACGAGTTAGCTGGGATGGTTGATAAACACTTGTTTTGAAGGAAGAGCTTGCATGCTTGAAAGAATCTTCGGGGGCTCAAGTTGTTTCTTTGAAAGATCGTTTGAAGAATTACCAGCTAGAGGTTGAAATAGCCACCAAAACCTTCCTTGTGAATGGTTACAAGAAAGGTAAACATGCTAGCTGGAATGTAGGCAAAGCATTGCCAATTATGTTGAGTTATGTCAAATGCTTGGTATGCGCAATATGTTGGAAGAATAGCCTTTTTATTTTTTTAAAGAAGAATAGCCTAAATATGAGGTTGTGTCCAACGAGGGGGTGGGGTGCTGATCCTAATTGTGTTGAGGATGGGCAAGCATAAATTCCTTTGGTAGCACATTTTCGAAGTGTGTTTGTGAGCTAATTTTTCCTTTCGAACTTATGTATTAGGCATTGGGATCTATCTTATGTATTATGTATTAGAATATGCTTATTCAAACTTATTTCAAAATTATATAATATGTGAACTTATTGTGGTTTTTCTAGCTTTTGAAATTATGAAGAATATATAAACAAAAATTGAACATATTGAAACAATTCTCAATTTGTCCTTGAAAGATGAAGTAAACTCACAAACACTTTTTTACAAAGGACTTGATTAGTCTGGTCTATTCGCATGGTGAGTAATGCCATTGACTAGCTTGAAGGTTGTCCTACTTCGAAAGAAATTGAGTATTTATTTGGATTGGTTCGATGGTGGCAGTAGGGCCAATTTCATCCGAACAACAACCGTGTGATCATCTTCATCCAAATGGATTGATGGAAGCTAGAGTGATGCCGGTCAGTGCTGATTCCTTTTGGTATCTGTATAAGTTATCCATCCCCCAAGTTTAAGGCTTCCCAAGTTTTGGTTGATTAAGTCTAGAACTTGACTAGTGGCGTTCCGTTCCCACTTGTGATCTCTTGAGAGCAAAGACAAGTTAGGGCCACCAATGGAATTTATGTTCACTGATGCTTGAGTTAGTATTGATCCTGGTGTTGATAAATAATTCTCAATTTGGCTTCGTTCGGACCATCCAGGACTTTGTCTACCAATTCTCCTGAAAGCAGATAAAGGTTAGGACCAACAATTGCATTTTTGCCATCGACTCTTCGATGCCTAAGTTAATATGGATTTTGAATGAAAATGAAAATTCAAGAATTGAGAAGAGTTTAGAAGACTTGAAAATAATATTTCCGAAGATGGATGACATTCCAGTTGTTGTCGATGTCTTTGGGATTTGGAGTGCATGGCTTGTAGGCTTCTTGTCTAACCACTTTCATGACTAGGTATGGTCTTTCCCAATTTGCTACAAGCTTGCATGCATCAGCCTCTTTAGTGTTCTGGAATACTCTTCGTAGCATCTACTCGCCTTCTTTGAAAGTTCAAGTTCTTACTTGTCGATTGAAGTGTTGGACAATCTTTTGTTGATATGCGGTTGTACAAACCAATGCTCCCTCCTTCAATTCATCTACTAATCTAACTCATGGCAATATTCAACTTAATTTTGTTCATCGGTTGTCGATCTGCACCGAAACGTTGGTATGCATGTTTCCAATGGTATGACTATTTTCATTTAGTAAGCTAAAGAGCGGTGTTTCGTCGGTCGATGTTCGAACAGTGGTGCAATTGGACCAAATGGCTATGGCAGATTGTCTATCCATTTTTCCTCGGTTTCAGAAAGTCTTTTCTTTAGTGTCTTCATGATAGTCTTTTCGTCAATGTCTCCATGTTAGTCTTTTATTGTCACATTCTCCTTCGTGAAGTTCAGCCAGTGCATTGGAGATAGGGTCCAAAGAAGGATCTTTTATACGACTTGCCATCTTCAATAGAGAATCTGACAGCCTTAGCCTTAGCCTTAGTTCGTCGAGCTTTATTTTTGTTTGGTAGAAACTCTTCATTTTGGATGTATCCAACAATTGATGTCATCCAAGATTGCACTTCTGTTGAATGGAGAATTTTTGTTTTGACTGGTTTCCAAAGAGTTGGCCATTACATGTAACACCGAGATGACCTTACTTGGTTTTGTGTTCATAGCTAACCCAAGGTGCACATCTACTTGGGTATTTTTGGTCTATGGAACTTAAGTGATTCGAAACTCATCGAACTTGCTGCAGAGCTGCTTGATCAATTTGTAAGATATCATCTTTGTATCATTAGCTAAGAAGGTACCTTAGATTTGTTTTACAATGAGTTGAGAGTCACTATGGATATTTATTCAAGTGACTCATATTTCCTTTGCTAAGTTCAATCTGGCAATGAGTGCTTTATATTCTGCCTCATTGTTTGTTGCCTTAAATTCACACCTAACCACTTATTCTATCTGATCGCTTTCCAGTGATGTTAAGAAGAGGTAGAGGCATGCACCATTGATGTTGTTTGATCCATCCACCCCGGAGCAGTAATGTGCCTAACATTGGTCCATCCATCAAGCTAAGAAGTTCTTTTTGGGCTAGAACCTGAGAGTTCGGAGTGAAATCGATGGTGAAATCTACAAATACCTAAGATTTTATAGTAGTGCAAGGTACATGGCCTCTTTGGTTAGTCATTTGGATAATTCAAGTTTGTGAAGTATCCATTTCACTAGAAAGGAGGTCACATATGAGTGGCAATTGAGCCAAGCGACTCGTCGAGGCTAGGCCCATAGGTTGCCAATGGTCACAAAACTTTCCAATGTCCCCCACAGTCACTTTTTCTTTCAAACTCTTTAAATACTTCTCATTTCAACCCATTTTTCACACCAATTCTTTACAATCTATATTCTACATGTTTCAATCAAAATACACTTTCAATTCAATTTCTTACTAGTTATTACATTATTATTCAATCATCAGTATTTTTAATTCATTTGTCACATTTCTCGTTCTCTATATATTCTCAATTTATCTCAATTTTATACTTCATCCATTACATTCTATTATTTATACTTCTATTTCATATTTATACATATCAATCTTATTTCCTACAAATAGATCTCAAATCTTATGTTGAGGGCATGTTTGATGGGAACTCACCATCGAAGCCACAATCTCAATTTCATAATGTGTTTTTTGGTGTCAACGATATCTCCATTCCAGACGATTTCGACATTGACGATGTGCATGAGGGTGGTCATCCAATTGATTTGGGTGACATTGTTGAAGAAGTGAAAGCTGCAGAACCGGAACTCAAAATATCCGATGTAAGAGGGAAGAAAATCTAAAAAAAATGCAAAGTGTTGGGGAAATTTCAAATTGGTCTCTATGGATCATATAGTTGAAGGATTCCAATAATGTAAAGTAGTTTGTAAATATTGCAAAACAAGGTTGGCATGGCAAAATGGAGTTAGAACTACCTATCTCAATCGTTTCTATGTGAAGTTTGACCAATCGTGGACTTGTTGGCCATCACAAACACAACTTCAATTCGATACTCATTTTCCCGATACTAATTCTTCTACACTAAGCACATGGATCTATTCAGAAGAAATTGCCATGAAAGAATGGTGAAATTCGTGCCATGTCTGAATTGCCGCAAAGTATTTATATAAAACTTTATTGGCAGGTAAAACATATTTATATAAAGCTTTATTGGCAGTTGTACGCTCAAGAAATCTCATTGCTATAGCTACACTTTCTTCTGAAGTTGCTACTTCCTTATTACCAGGTGGTAGAATTGCACATTTTAGATTTAAAATTCCTTTAGATATAAATGATGATATTGGTTGTTCAATAAGTAAACAGACTGCATTGGTAGACCTTTTCAGAATGACTAAATTAATCATCTGGGATGAAGCACCAATAGTGAATCGTTATACCGTGAAGCTCTAGATAAAATGTTAAGAGATATAAACGAAATAGATGTACCATTTGGTGAAAAAGTCATTGTATTAGGTGGTGATTTTCGACAAGTTTTACCGATTGTCCAAAGAGGCAAAAAAGAAGATATAATGAAAGCGAGTTTGGTTTTTTCATATTTGCGGCCTTCTTTTACCCATTTACCATTTATACAAAATATGAGAGCTCAAGTGGAAACATTATTCTGTAATTATTTACTTCGTATTGGAGTGATATAATAGTACAATTTGAAGATGAGTTTCAATCTTTGAAACATTTGATTAGTGTGGTTTTCCCAAACACACTAACTCCAAATAGTATTCCATCATATGAACTCACATTAAAACGGAATTGTCATGTTATGTTACTTTGAAATATTAACCCATCTAAATGTTTATATAACGGAACAAGACT
Organism: Fraxinus nigra; assembly: GCA_903798295.1. Taxonomy (NCBI): domain Eukaryota; kingdom Viridiplantae; phylum Streptophyta; class Magnoliopsida; order Lamiales; family Oleaceae; genus Fraxinus; species Fraxinus nigra. The sequence goes on along the minus strand of CAIGRH010004673.1, from coordinate 2,358 downwards.
TATTTGTGGAAGATTTGAGAGAAATGTGATTGATGCAGATATTGCTATTGGAGAATACCGTGGAAAGCGAGTATTTTTAGCCAGAATTATGTTTCTACCACTTGAAAGTGATAAGACTTCAATTCCTTTTAAAAGAACTCAATTCTCCATTCGTCCATGTTTTGTAATGAAAATAAATAAATCGCAAGGTCAAACTTTAGACTTCGTTGGGCTTTATCTTCCAAAATGTGTATTTTCCCATGGACAATCATATGTTGCTTTGTCTAGAGCCAAAACAAGTAAAGCTATCAAAGTTTTGATAAAGCCATCGGACAAATCTACTGCACATAATACATGCACAAAAAATATCATCTACCAAGAAATTCTTGCTTTGATAACATCTTCATAGGTATTTTCAAAATGTTGTACATTGTACGTTTTATAAAATTGTTACTTCTTATCTATCTTCCAAAGACTCTATATTGTATCGTTTAGTTGCTTGTGTTAGATTATTAGTTTAGAGGATTATTTCCTTATTATATATAGCTAGGCTTTTGTAAAAAGTTAACCACTATTCCTCAAACTTTCAAATTGAATAACTACTTAATATAGAATTTTTGTATTCTTGTGGAAAAGTTAACCAATAATTATATTGATGGATGCAAGTTTCATTGGATGTGTATTATTACTCTGTCAAAGTTGATTTAGAAAATTGTCTTGATATTTTTTTCTGCATGTTTGAATAAAGGTAAAAAAGTCCCACGTCCGAAATATTAAAGCCTATCTTTTTACCTTTATATTTTTTTGGTTCAGGGATGACTTCACCTTACAAAACTTAAGCATCTCTAGCATCTATTTATCGCCCTTTTTTAAGTATGGATGTATAAACATAGTTCACCATAGACAATCAGTTATAAAAGGGAAAAAATTCAAAATAGAGCAAAGTAAATTAGAGGATTTATATTGTAAGGAGATAAGCTCTAAATCGTACTTTTATCACACTATTATCTCAGTCTAATTCATTACTCACTTTTGTGTGTGTTGCCTCATAATAATTTGTAGGATTTCTAGGAAACGAAAAGGTTTGACACCAATCATTTAGACACCAATCATAGTTTGTGATTTCAGGCATTCATTACATAATGGCTTATTATTTGGGAGTTTGGACAAATAGGATCAAACTATGTTAAGCTATTTCTTCTGGAAAACTGACGTTGTTCGGTGAAAATAAAATCAATTTCTGATTTCGTCAAATTGTATCTTTTATTTGTTGTTTGATTAGCGATGTTTGTTTTCAAATTATAGTAGTGGATGATTTAAAAATGAGAGCTGCTAAATATGACAAGATATTCTCTTTTTTGTTATAAACATTGTAAAGTTGTATTTTTAATCCAAGTCATCACCAATTGTTTTTTCATACAATTGATTTTAGTTCAAGTGCAACATACAGTTTGCTAGATCATGTGCTCTGTCACTGCCTCCACCCTTAGTGCCACCTGTGCATATACCCTGTGAGCCTTTTTCTCTTTCTTTTGAGCTTTTAGGTAGTATATCTCTTTTCAGGTGTATATACTTTCTCAGATTGATTGATGATTTAGTATTCTGATTTGTAAATTGTAATGAATGAATAATAAAAGTAATGATGAATTTTTAAAACTTGTTGGAAACTTTATGAATTTGAATGGGAATGGAATGTATGGAAACCATTAGTTTGTGTTGGTTTTGACTCATATGCCTTTGGGTTTTAGTGGAGTGATGAGTTTTAGTAGAGTGATGGGTATGCAGGTGGAGGCTTTATGGGATATACACGAGCCTCGATTCAATCCTATCGAGAAGCTTAATGCTTGCTTTTACAGTCTTCTTGTTTCTGCCTTTCCTCCTGCTTGTTCTCACCAAGGTAATTTCACTGATTTCTTTAGGAAAATTTGATAATTTCTTATAAAAATTTAATACTGGACGCTTTTTTTATTGAACTCACATGTGGATTTTGATTTTATTGATTCTGTTTATGTATTTAATTTCATTTGGTGCATGATCAAAGGTGAATTGAGAAAACAAGATAGTGAGAAATTGTGCTTCAGTGAGTTATACAGGAATAGAACTATAATTGTGGGTAGCAACTGCTCTCATTTTATAATTTCTCTTTTGCAGTAACTAAATTATAATATTTACAGAAAAAGAAGAAGCCTTATTCTTGTGGATGTCACACTGCGGACCTTGCGTATATCGCTAGCAAGTTTTCAACTGTGGAAGGCCTTCCGCATTTGATCCAAATATAGGTGTTTAATCTTTGTTTTAATTATAGTTTAAAGGTGTTTAATCTTTGTTTCATTACTCCCTTTTTTTGAATTATATTTTTTGATTTATACCACTTTTTTT
>CAIGRH010004663.1:0-11001 GCA_903798295.1 Fraxinus nigra | reverse complement strand
AAAGCCTCTAATTATGTTATAAAAATGGAATAGTTGATGTGAATGATCCAATTCAATTGAGGGAATTCCGACGCTTCACTACCGTAAATTATTGATTTTAATTTTACCTTTCAAATATTGAATTTTATTACACTTTGAAGAAGATAACTCATCCTTTTGGAACCCTTAAACATTTTCCATCTCCCTGTGGATACGACACCCCAAAGTTGTACTACAACTACCGCGTTATTTTTTGGGCGTAATCATGTGCCCCTTCGTAGGTACACAATTTTGGAACTTTGAGTCTGTGTATAGGCTCTTGTGCGGTGGCTTGTTGATTGCTAACCTCGCGTTGAAGCACTAGCAATTGAGCTTTCAACACTTCCATTTCATCCTGTAGATCAGGTATGATAGCAACAACTTTAGTCATTGTTGCGTTTGCCCTTCAGCTCTCATCCAGTTGAATGTGTAATTCCCGAATTTCTGTTTCTGCCACCTCGACCTTTTCTTCGAGGTCTTTCATGGCATAGCACAACCTAGTGTTTGTCACCTCAAGCACATCCATGCGTTGTTTCATATTCCTCTTTTGAACATCTACCATCTCTGTGGTGTTCGAGGAATCTGGATCCATAGCTTTTTTATCAAGGGTCTTGAGCCACATCTCTGATACCAACTTTCATGGGATACATTTCTTCTTAGCATAGAAAGGGACACCGTGCGGTAATAATCTGCTCCGCTAAACTACTTTTCGCCTTCTCTCGGTCGTTTTGGGACGCAAGAAAATTGATTACAATTTGTAGAAGCTTGTAATATGAAATTGAAGTGCATTGAATGTAAAATGATTGAAGCTAGAAATTACAATTGATTGAAAGTAGGAAATTACAATGGCGATCACAAGGGGTAAAACTAGAAAGTTTGAAAGATGTTTGAAAGACTAATACCCCCAATATTAGCATTCAGAACAAAAACCCAAGTGACTTGGGTAGACGTTTAAAGTCCGTAGAATCATACTAAAATTTTCTAATTTCTAACCATTTTGCAATTTAAATAAAATATTTACAATGTACGATCAAAGTTGGGCAAACTGCGGTTACGATAGGGTCACGAGACTCAAGTAAAGCAGTGGTCCGAGACACCAGGGACAGAATCCCTTGTCATTCCTAGTCGCCATGTCAGTATGTCATGACAAGCATCTGCTTCATGCTTGAACCACTTGTACGATCTAATTCAAAATTATGGTCTGTGAGTCCTGGAGTATCCTAAAATTTTCTGATATGCTGTAGTGTATACAAATGTGGGATTAAGAAAATTGATTGAATCTTTTACTTGGCTGTAGGTATTGAGCTCTCCTTCATTTGATCGTCATTTACTGTGTCGTAACTCTAAAAGATTTAATGAATTGAACTCACAAATCTATGAGTGTACTCCAAGTTCAATTTTGGGAACTCCAAGTTCAATTTTAGGAAGTTGTTGAACTAATTTTTTACATGCTTACCGCATAAAAATGCTGTTATGTTTTTCAAATCTATTCAATTATGAGCTTTGCATTTTATGTTTCGAGCAGCATAATGCTCGGTGTTACGGAAGCTTGCTCCAATGATAGTCAAAATGATGTTTTTCGGGCCCAGTATCTTGTTACCTTTCTTTACCAAACAACCAATCTTCATGGCTCCAACCCAAAACCAATATATTCACCTCGTTTGCTCTTCAATGTCACTCACAAACGAAAAAAAATAATAGTGATGATTTGTAGCCACAAAGGCAATAATAAAAACAATGAAAGAAGGCAATAAACGAGCCCAAAATACCAAGGAAGACACATTTTTCTCTCTTCACAGGGGCTATCGTTTTCTCTCCTCTCTTGAACACATGTTATTTCTTCTTTTCTCACAAATCACACACTAAATGGCTATGACAAAAAACACCATATATATAGGTTAAGTTAGGTTTTAGTTGGGGCAATAAAAGATGTTAAATGGACAAGGATTCAAAACCATCTAAGAATTAATATAAATGGGCCATGAGCAACATTAATTATTTAAGTTACTTCCAACGACCCATGTTGTTTTCGAGTTGAGCCTTTAGATTTGGTTGTTGGTAGTAATTTAATCCAACGTTTACATACGTCCGAGATTTATTAGGTATCAAAACTCAACAAATCTCCACTTTGATACTCACTTAACCGGCGAGCAATCAAACACAAAGTTAACGCTTGCATAATCAAGGAAAGCAATAAAATTTGAATCATAGATTCTACCTCGTGTTTCGAACACAAAACACATGCCATATATGCTCCATGTACTCACCAGGGCTAAGGTCACAAACAAATATCCAATTAGAAGCATATGATCACTGTAATCAATAAAAAACAAATAATCATGCGATAGAGATATAACATAGGATAATCCACAGATCGTTTACTACAATACGTTCACACAGGACAACAGATTAACACCAAGTTAATCAAGCAAATGGTCAAAATACATATGCAACAAATGCATAAATGACCCCATGAAAAGATCTTACCACATTTATCCTATCTCATTCCGTGTTGCTCACACCTCGAGAGCACATATCTCACCTCATCGTCCACCATACTCACTAGACTGATTACTCAGCTCATGTCTAACTAATAAACTTCTATGAATCTTAAGTCACTGGGATAATCGTCTATCACCACATCACTTTTCCCAACCTAAACACCTAACAAAAGTGATAGAAGTGCCTATTTCACACTCCACCCGATCCCCTCTCTTCACAAATAAAGAATTTAACCATTTAACCACATATCAACTCGTGATCCAAATGTCACACTCCACATCTCCGGTGCAAACCACTAATGTATTCATAAAACAAACCACTAATGCATGCAAACAATTATACCAAATAATTATATTGCTCTTAAATTCATGCAAATGTACACGCCAAACACATTGAAATGCACATATAGCCATGCAACAACATTAAGCAATCACACACATGTAGAAAGGATTACATACGGATACACATGCAGTAACTAGCTTTACCCAATAAATCCCACTCAGGTCATCACTCGACTCAATAGCCACATTCGCCTAATCATTTCCTTATCTTTCCTTTTATTATCATTCATAGGACAACCTATTTCATCATGTTCAGATTTACTGCAATTAAAACACATCTTATTTTTCACACTTGCCTTGGACCTACATTTGCCATAAAATTTTTTATGATAAATCTTTTTGTTTGCTAAATTAAAAAACCACATATTTCATTAAAATGACACAACTCAAAACATGTTGTCATTTTTACCAAAAATTGCACAAAACACAATGCAACCTAACGACGACCACAAGCAAAGTACAAACAATTTACACATAATGGTCAAATAATAATTCATAAGGTTACGTGCAATTCTAATAATGACCACAAATTCACAGAGAATTTAAGGCAAATAATTAACTATTAACAAATAATTTCTAGGTCTAACAACAGGTTATCCCTTCATGATAACCTCAATCATAATGTCACCCCACATGATGACTTCTAATGCGAAAAGTAAATCATTATCCTACACAATAACCATAACTGCAATAATTAAAGGGAAAGAACACGATACCAAGCAGACCAATCTGAGTTCATAAATACCGAGATATGCGAATTTATCATTTTAGGACCACCACTATTCGTCCTAAAGTCTCCAACAATCTTAAAAATCAATCAAACATGATCTAATCCCGAACACGCGAAGAACATAATCGCTCAGATTTTACTGTATAACCTGAAACAGAAAACTAACAACACAAAAGTGTCAAGAAAAATGTGAGAAATAAATTGTCGAAAGACACTGTTGCTGGGAAAACCTTTACGAGCCCTCACTCGCCACTCAAAGTCTCTACGCATGGTTCTACGTGCTAAGAGTGCCTCCACCTGCATGTCACGCTAGTGGTCTACGTTTCGCCAAACTCCTTCTAGATCGGTCGGAAATCACGAAAACAACCTCATATTTTAGGTAGTTTTTTTAGAGTTTTTCGATCTATTTTTCTGCTTTGTTTCAGCCTCTATTCTGATCCATTTTTGGTAAGTTTTTCGAGCCAAATCTACCTCCTTGAAACTTTGATACCAATTGTCGCGGAAGCATGCTCCAATGGTCGTCAAAATGGTGTTTTCCTAGCTCAGTTTCATGTTACCTTTCTCTACCAAACAACCAATCTCCATGGTTCCAACCTAAAACCAATATATTCATCTCGGTTGCTCATCAATCTCATTCACAAAGGACAAGATAATGATGATGATTTGTAGCCACAAAGAGAAGAAGAAAAACAATGAAAGAAGGCAAGAAACGGGACCAAAATATCAAGGAAGCCACGCGTTTCTCTCTCTTCAAAGGGGCTGCTGGTTTCTCTCCTCTCTTGCACACAATTTCTTTCTTCTTTTCTCACAAATCACACACTAAATGACTAGGGCGTGCACACACACACACACACACACACACACACACACTAGATTAGGCTTTATTTGGGCCAATAAAAGAGGTTAAATGAGCCAAGGTTCAAAGCCATCCAAGAGGTAATGTAAATGGGTCATGAGTAACATTAATTATTTAAGTTATTTCCAATGGCTCAGGTTTTCGGGTTGAGCCTTTAGACTTGGTTGTTGGTAACAATTTAATCCAACTTTTAAATCATCGCCCGAGATTTATTGGGTATCAAAACCCAACACTCAGGATTTTCAGCATATTGTAGTGTTTGGTGATTTCGTAGATCCCATGCTGTAGCAAGGTTAGATTGCTGGAAACAAGGTTGATATTGTTGTCGAAAACAAGGCAGCTATGTTCACCTTTGAAAATCTCCTTTGACGAACGCTACTCAATTTGCTCCAAGAATTCGTTCTTAACCTATAAATCTCAAAATTAATACAATACTGGAACCAATCATCCATAAATAATTTAGCATTTCATATCTATTAACTTTAGCAGAAGCATATACTTGTCAGCCGACGAAGAGTTGATTCATCCATGAATATTTTGGAGCTTATTGAACCATGTACCGGAAATATGAAGCTGCTTTGCAATCACTATCCAAGATCAACTATTTTGATATTAGTTTTTCATTAATTAGTTAAAATCACATTCAGTCTAAACTCACTGGGAAAATATATTACATTTTACTTCAAATGACATATATCCAAGTAGCTAAATGTTAGAATTGATTGTATTAGTTTCTAATTATCACAAACTGTTAAGCCTTGAAAAACTATGACCCACACATGGGCTTTGTCTACCTACGTGGCAAATGACTTGAGGGGCCCACGCCTCATACACTAACATGGGACAAAGTAGCTATATGCGGGCGAACCACTTCAGGTGTGAACGACCCACCTTTTCCTACATAGAAAACATGGACTGACCCCGCTACACACAAACTCCATTACAAGAACCAATTCTAGACGAGGTGGTGATAAGATCTTGAGCAGATCTCGTGCCATGTGATTGACAAGACAACTCGCCGTCGCCGTCGCCGCCATCCTATTTGGTCAAGTCTAAAATTCAAACTAGGCCTTACAGACAAAAGTGGTCTAACATTTGAAACTATGATTGATTGATGCACAATGACAAGTGGAGGTAGTTGCTTGGATGATGCCACGTTCACTATCATCCAGCGGACTCCATTCATTTTGCCCCAAGTATAAAAAGCTCACACTCAGTGTCATTCAAATATAATGTAAGTTTAGACTTTCAAATCTATATTCTTGCTTCACACACATTTTACTCTTCTACCCCAAAAGCCGACCCCCATTTTACATTGGAGGCTTACGTTAAAAGCTCTTCCACAATCAGAATTACTTCTCCAACTAACTTGACAATAGGAGTGCACGCGACAAACTCCACCCCTTTGGAGAAGGCCACTGACTAACAGTTTGTCTAAGTGTACAGTAATCTAGCTTGCGTGGACGTGAGATGTCGTAGGATTTGTTGGCCACATCATTGGTACGTTTTTGGCGCCAACACAAACTAGTTTATAATGTGTGAAATCTATTTTACAATAAAGATTTTAAAAAACATAAGTTAAAATTACTTATTGTGGTGAAAATCAATACAATAAACTCAAGTTTTAACAATGCAAAGTTGGGTTGATAATTTTCTCGATGACCTCTTTTTAAGGGGAAAAAAAAAAAAAAGCTGAAAATGACATTTTACAACGAAAATTGAAAAAAATAAATTTGCTGTTAAAGGTGAAATTTCTTGTTAATTAATTTCTATGATATGCAACCTAAGGGTGATCCAGGACTTCTGCATGATTTTGAGGTGATCAACTTTGAGTTGAGATTAAACTTACCAAGTCTGTCTGTATCAGACGGTAAAACACGGTTTGTCTTTTCTTTCCAAACACTTATTAGTATTCTTCTCTTTTAGTATTTTTTGTCTGCATATGATACTATTTACAATTTCAATAATTGTGTGCAAAAATGATTAAAAGTGATCGGAAGTATTTTATTACTATTCTGCGCATCATAATTGAAACTTAAGAAACCACTAACAGAGTCAAAGCTTCCATCGTGTGAAGCTCTTTTTTTTTCCATTTATCTTTTCTTTGTTTCCTCCTTTTTTTCCTTCCGTAAATGAAATCAAAATGACACACCAATGTATCTCATAATTCACTTAACAGACTTCAAAAATTAATATCACAAATGAGTTTTATTTGAACTTTCATGGACAACAAGTTTTAGAGGTACGAAGAAAGATATAAAGAGTTGAGTTTAATACTTCATGAATTTAAATGGTAGGTTCCAACACCTATTTTATGTATCTAGATACACAACTAGCATGCATTTAAATGGTAGGTTCCAACACCTCTTTTATGTATCAATCATCATTAAAGTCTACACACAATCTTACATTTTATGAGTTAGTTATACAATACTATTATAGGTTCATTGCACAGTGGGTGGGATAATAATTGTCCACTGCTGATGTGGCAACGCTACATCAAATCGTATTTTTTTCGCTTTTCAAAAAAATTAGTTTAACCTGTTGAGATAGCCACAGCACATTAACAAGTGAATATTATAATTTGTGCTCACTGTGAAATGGAGATCATTTCTATCCAAAACAAATTAAAGTTTTGTTTTCTTTTTCCTATTTCACATGTACAGTAATTTATCCAAATAAGAAAATTCTTAAAATGGCATGATTTGTTAAAATTTGGTAACAATCTATTTCTTTGTACCAAAAAAATAAAATAAAATAAAAAATCAAAGCTTTTCTGTAAATTCAACAACATCAACACAAATCTTCTTTTTGTTAGTTTATAAAAAAACGTTTTGCCATATCCAAGTGAAGTGGTTAAAATTCCAAATACTTGTACTATTTAGTTTATGAACTATTACACCAAAAAATCTAAAAACAACTACGAAGTTTGTTTATATTTTACTTCGGTTTAGCTACCAAGCATAATCTAGTATCCCAGATTTTTGGGAAATGTAATAAATGAAATAAAGAGATTGGATGAACAAGAAAAATGAGATATTGGTGAGAAACCAAAAGACTGTTGCGAGTTAGGTTTGAGAAAGTATAATTAACAGAGAAACAAATAAACGAATAATTATATTCACACCATGTTTTTTATTGTTTGCACCACATTCAATTGCAATCAAGGTCCTCGATATTTTTTTCATTTTGCATTTATGTCATCAACTTTTTTCAATGTGTTTTTATCCTTAACCTTCAATTTATTATTACATCTTATCTTAGACGATGATTTATGTCCAAATGCTTTGCTAACATGCATTGGAACGAGGGCAAATACATTGTTAAATTTTTATATTTGTTGTTTATTTTGTTTATTTAAAAATATGAGAAGTAAATAAGTCTTTCCATGCCCTCCTTAGTAATTTTTTTGGACATAACCTGTTATTAGTGACAAAATGAGCAAATTACCAGAAGGTTGATTATAAGAATATGATGAAAAATCTTAAGAGATATAAGTGCAAAAATAAGCAAAGATTATAGACATTCATTGCAATGCAAATGGTGTATAATTATAAGTTATCAAATTTTGTGGTGTGAATATAATTATCCTAAATAAACACCAATTAAAATAACAACCCAGAATTTTTTCTATTATTTGTTTTTTGCTTCTTAGTTTTTTGGTAATAACAATTCAAAAAAGCAACAGTTAATTACCAAATTTGCTAAGAACTTCAAATCTCAAACTCCCTAAGTCCCTCGATCTGAATTGTTCATTCATGTCATTTTTGAATTGCTCAATATAAGACAAGTTATTTCCACCTATGATAATATCATCTACATAAATGAGAATTACAGTGAATGAGTAGTCATCTTGTTTACTGAACAATGAATAATCAAATTTCAATTGTTTGAAATCTTGTGAAAAAATGTATGAAGTTAGCTTCGTATTCCATTGCTTTGAAGCTTGTTTGAGTTCATAGATGGACTTGTCCAGTCTACAAACCAATTCTTCACCATTCTCCCCTTGCCGCTCATAATCTGGAGGCAACAACATATACACCTCTTTATCCAAATCACCATGTAAAAAGGCATTATTGATATCAAGCTAATGAAGATGCCACCATTTTTGAGCTGTAACCGCAAGAAGAGCTTTAACAATGACTAATTTGGCAACGGGAGGAAAACGTTTCTTCATAATCTAATCCAGCTTGGTGAGTGAATCCCTTTGCTACAAGGCGGGCTTTCTTCATTTCCACTGAACCATCCGAATCGAGTTTCACTTTGAAAGCATATTTACAGGCCATTGGTGTTTTATGTATAGGCAACTGACAAACATCCCAAGTATTGTTAGAAACAAGTGCTTGATACTTAATGCTACCAAAATTCGGACATGGGTAAACCTGAACCGAATGGAAGAAACTCCACGTGATCTGATCTTCAATACCTGAAACAAAGACATCGAGGTGTGTCCTCGTCGTCCATTCGATGTTTAAGTTAGACAAGTGCTCAAGAGAAACTTATGCTAAACGCTTTTAAAAACGTACCTGAATGATGAGGCTAGGTTGCGTATTTGTAGATGGTGGAGGTGGAATCCTTGAAGGACTCAACTTCCCTTATTGAATATGTTTTTGTTGTGTAAGGATTATGTTATTTGAGTTAATGTAAAATATATGGTAACTGATGGGTTAGTGTTTGGATTGAACTGGAAGTCCAGGGGCACGTGTGATGAGGGGAAAGCTGCATTACTTGACGAGACTTGACCTCAAAAAATCCCAACCATAATTCTAGCCCAAAAATAATGAGACAAGATTAGGCCATTTAAGTCAATTCATTTGGGCCCGACCTCAATCATAGCCCGACCTCAATAGTGGGCCAGGAAGCCCATCTAAGATGTATGAAGATCGAGGTCGGGTTTAGTATGATCAATACTCAACATCCATAGCTTTGTACGAATCAAGATGCTGAGATGCCTCCTTAAAGGTTTGAGGTTCCAAGACAATAGATAAAGCCAATGAGTATAATTTATGTGTATCAGACAACAACCTGTAACCTAAATAATCTAAAATAGGATATTGCTTCTTGTACTCAGAACCTTTTACCACATAGTCTGACTAAGGACTAGGAATTTGAGATACCAAACTACAATGATAATCTTGTAGATAGGTAGGGGCACGTTTTGATCTACATGACTTTCTGGTAGGTATAATAGGAGGTAAGGGGATGTTTCAGAAGAAGCTAAAATGGATTAAGAAGAATTTGAAGCTGAATCAGACGTGTTTGAAGTTGAAGGGATATAAAAGGAGGCAGCGTCTATACATTGATGAAAAGGATCATCTATACATTGAGAAGATGAAGCTAGACAAATGAATAAGTTAGGCTAAGTAACAGATTCAGGCTTGGATAGAGATTTAAGGAAGATGGATGATGGGAAGAAAATACATTTTCATGAAAACAGACATTTCTTGAGACAAATATTGTATTCGTATGAATATTTTATAGCTTGTATGTTTTCATACCATAAGGATAACCAATGAAAATACATGGGATGACCCTGAGATCAAACTTTGTTCTTTGTCTCTTCAAGGTAGATGCATAACAAAGGTATCCAAAAACCTTAAGATGAGCATAAGATGGTTCTGTCTAATAAAGCATTTCATAAGGAGAGATGTTTGCAATCAGTGTAGTAGGTGTTCGATTTATGATGTGAATAGCAGTTAGAATGCAATCGCCCTAAATTGATGGGGTAAATTGGCTTGGAATTTAATCGCTTTGGCAATGTTGAATAGGTTTTGGTGTTTTCTCTCAACCACACCATTTTGTTGTGGTGTTTCAACACAACTCAATTAGTGCACAATACCCTTGGAAGAATAGAAATCATTCATTTGAAGTTGTGATCCATTATCAGATCTTATAATCTTCACATTGCATCAAAAATGTGTTTGAATAATATGATAAAAGGATTGAACAAGTGATCTGGCTTGAGATTTATTTTGCATAAGATATGTCCAGGTCATCCTGCTATAGTCATCCACAATAGTCAAAAAATATCTAGAACCATCTAAGGAAGGAATAGAATATGGCCTCTCCATATATCACAGTGAATGAGATCAAACTGTTTGAAAGATTTTGTTTCACTATTCTGAAAAAGCAACCCGTGTTGCTTGGCCATGGGACAAACAATACAATGGAAATGTTTATTTACAGTAATAGCATGAACATATCTATGTAGAAGTAACATTTTGGCAACATGGACATGTCTTAAATGACAATGCCAAGTATCAATGTTTGTGCTAACATCAGTGTTGCTGATAGAATTACAAGTATAGTCTAAATTATTAAACTTTGAACTAAAAACAGAACTATGATTGATAGTGGAAGGAACAATATCAAAATCTGAATTGAATTATCCTTGCATCTATGATCAATTGTGGATTTTCGAAGGTGAATATTGACTTTGACCAATGTTAGTCTTTTGATTGTTTTCGTTAATTTAATTTTCATTGTTATTTATTGCGTTACTTATAATTATTTGCATACAATAACCCCACAATCATTGTACGAAACATAAAATA
>CAIGRH010004636.1:0-11732 GCA_903798295.1 Fraxinus nigra | reverse complement strand
CTATTTATTGTTTTATATAATATTGTGGGGTCTACAATGCAGGATGCACGTATTGCCCTGTGCTGGGGTAGATTGGGGCACTTATGTCTAAACTCACTCTCTCCTCCCACTTTAATTGTCACCCCTTAGATTTTTCGTCAGTTTCACCATTTTTAACAAGAAGTTAAAGTTGCTTAGTTCTTGGAACAACCTGAAAATTGTCTTCTGGAGATTCTATTAACACTAATTATGCCTCTGAATAAAACTAGAATTGATTAAAAAAGGTCAACCTTATGTTGGACAGGATGGATCAATTATAATGTTATTGGGGGTAACTTTCTTGGAAATTGCAGCAAACTGGTCCAAGACTTACAGTGTCCTCAGCTTCTCCTCAATGCTCCACAAATGCTAATGCCGAATCTGGCTATTACATCTAAGAGTATCGTTCAAAAGTTACACTAGCCAGCTTTACTTGAAATACCTACTCTTAAGCTATTTAATGGGATATTCTTTTTGAAGACTTGTAGAATTTTATTACGTGTTGATGCCAATATCGGTATCTGGAAATGATAATAAGCAAAAATGGGGTCAAATATTCCCATAGCGCAAAATTAATGTGTGTAGCAGAAATAAGTTAGTAATGTGTGGTAAATGAGTCTTTATCAGTAGCTTGATTTAAGTCACACTACATCTTTTGGAAGAAAATAACCAGGCTTGTGATCAGACTTCAGCAAATATTTCAGACCTCAAGGTAATGTATCTACCCTTAAGGTTGTTCAGAAGAAATGACTTTATTTTATGGTTTGCAAACTAGAAAATATTTACTCAGAAAGGAAAGGAAGACAGTATCTTGTAAGGGAGGGAGTATTAATAATGTTTTTATTGTGTTACATAATATTGTGGGATGCAGGAAAGTGTTTAATAACCTCCTATCTATCCTTCCAGTCTACCAAATTTTATATCCTCCCCACTGCACATATTCCCATTAACGGATTGAAGGCACTTGTGTCAGAACCTATGCTTGACTTTTTAGTCGATTGTTAAATTGAAATGGACCTAGTTCTCAGAAATAACAATTAGCAAAATGTAAATTATGGACTACATACTACTATTTGAAAAGATTGCAGTAGAAAATACTAAATAAAACAGAACAAAGATTTCCTCTGTAAAAAGCTGGCAGTCTAAAAATGGCTAACAGTGACAAATGATGCTGGCCCAAGACAACTTTGTCTCCTCACACAGTCACACTCTCTCCTTGATGTTCTACAAATGTTGACGAATCTTGCTATAATATCAAGGTAGGTGAGGATTCTTGAATGATTTTTGGGATGGTACCTGCTTATACAAATTTTGATTTGTTCTGATTGGTACAAATTTGTTAGCTTCACAGGTATAAGTTAAGAACAAGAAGGGCTCGGTGTTTCTCCTGAAAACTGGGTTTTAGAAAAGATTATGTTGTGACGACATTGTTCCTATGCAACTTAAAGACTGTTCGACTTCGTATTATGATCTTGACATTGGAACTATGTAGGAAGTTGTCTATGAAGTCTGAAACTATGAGGAAGCTTGAATTCTGGAAACCTAACTTATTTCAAAGTGACGAACTCTTACATATCAGTTCTATTTTCATTTCCATGTTACTCTTGGGCTTCAGTCTCCTTTATTGTTTCCATATGGCGCTTATTTGGACTGTGTTTGCAATCCAATAGGATTTCATTCCAAGCTTTTAGCAGTTCCTTTATTGGAACTTTCCTTTTGTCTTTCATTTAGATGGTCATTTATGCTTTTATATGC
This sequence comes from Fraxinus nigra, assembly GCA_903798295.1. Lineage (NCBI taxonomy): Eukaryota > Viridiplantae > Streptophyta > Magnoliopsida > Lamiales > Oleaceae > Fraxinus > Fraxinus nigra. Next base: position 9,959 of record CAIGRH010004636.1, on the reverse strand, counting down.
TCTTTGACTGAGTTCATAGGATCTTGAACTTCCTTCACAACATCTTAAGTTTCCTTCATAAAATTTCTTAGGACGATGTTAGATCTCTGTTGATACAATATTTCAGCCTTCAGAGTTTGATCATTCTCACTTTAAGCTTGGGAGTTTCTTCACTATTACCATAGATGAGACATACGAACATAGACTTCTCTGAAGAAAAATTTCTTGCTCCTTAAATATCTCTGCTTCATGATTAATAATCAAGCTTGGTTTGTTAACATCAAAAACTTGGTTTGATTCATAAGGCATATGTTCTAGATTACCTTAAATTTATATGGACAATCGCATCTTGCAACAGGCCAACAGCAAATGAACTCTGGATTCCTAATGCAGGATTGAACTTGTGCATTTATCCTTGGCGATTCTTTGGTTTTTCATTTTACATTTTTTTTCTCAGGGAGAGAGAGACTTATCATAATTAATTGATTTATACTATGATGCACGGACACGGACACGTGTGTCCAACATGGTACGCGTCGGATGCGATTTTTAAAAAGAGTATAAACATGACACATCATTGACACGTTGATTAAATTCTTAAAAATTCTTCATTTATATAGTATAAATTTAGTTTTATTCTTGCTATTAATTTTTTCTTGTTGAAGTCGTTTAAACATAAGTACTTATTTGTTACTTACTAATAACTTTGAATTAACAATATATAATATTTCTAATATAAAAAGAAAAAATGATTGCGGTAGAGTGTCCGATAAGTGTCGGTATCAACTCGTGTCCAACACGGACACGCTACCCTAATTGAAGTGTCTGTGCTACAGAGGATTTATATGTTATTTATGAGATATGAATTGACATCTTCTGTGTGAATTGTGCAAATTTTATCTTTTTTCCCTTTTATATACTTCTGCTTTTATGCTTATTCTGATCCCAAAGTTTCTTATGATCAGTTGCAGGAGAATATAGACTTATCATAATTAATTGATTTATATGTTATGTATGAGATATGGATTGACATCTTCTGTGTGTATTATGCAAATTTTAGCTTTTTTCCGTTTTATATACTTCTGCTTTTATGCTTATTCTCCTAAAGTTTCTTATGATCAGTTTCAGGAGAATATTGTTCTCTTTTGTCGTGCAAGGAACAATATAACTACAGTTTTAAATGAGTAAGTGGTAAAAAATAAAAAATAATAACCTTAATTGCTGTCTCTGTGATGGTCCTGTGAAGCTACAAGGTTTTTGGTGCTTGCAGAATGAGAAGTATGCCTGGGATAATTAGTCGGATGCCTCCACTTCCTGTAATCATGAACGAGGAACTTGCAAGTAGTATTTTGCCAAGTTCATCTCAGGTGATTTTGCTGAGTCATTGCTTTTAAATATCTCGTTACATTGAGGAAATCTTAGTTTCTCATAAAACATCTCACCCCTCTTAGTCACCAGAGGCTCTCCTCCTATTTTTTTCATGCATGAAGAGTGTGAGGTTTCCTTGCTTCCTCTCAATTTAATAACTTCAATCATACACCGTAGTGCAAGCTGACTAGTACTGCTTGAGTATCACTTGATTTAAATTGAGATCTGGTGCAATGTTGAGTATAATATGATGCTTTGATGGAAAACATAAAAGACACTTCAAAGAATTTTTAATAATTCTTCCATTTCTTTAAAAGCACACAAGATAAAAACCACGGTGCTATAATTTTTCTTCAGAGGCTGCTTCATTTGAATTGCCAAATTTTTGCCACAGCGTACATGTGAATTTTGCATTAGTTCATTTAAGAAACCAACCATTTGATTTTTAGTACAGGTATATCCATTGTATCACATCTGGTCTGCTGTTAACTTTTATTTTAATTTATTTTCTGGATGGTGCTTGTGAGAGTACTGACAACTTGTTTATTGATGTTCACATGCACCGGAACATTTATGTTGTTTCTGTTGTCTGGACTTTTTCTTTTGGTTGATTACATTTTTGTGCTGGAAACTGTTCAGTGTTAATACTTTTTGGTTTCTGCTGCTGAGTAGGCAACGTTAGATTCCAGAAGTTTTATATTGATATATCAATTTTGGATGTTTATTAACGTCGTTAATCTCTGCATGCTTTGGCCATCAACCAATTGTTGTTATAGTTCAATTTGCACAGTTTGTCTTAATCTAACTATTCGTCTTGCAATAATGCTCACTATATAATTTTTTATTGGTTTCTAGTCTCTGATGTTTGGCTCGTCTGGTGGGATCTCTCTGAAGCGGGAGCCAGGATGCTGATTCAGAATTCTTGATGTCGAGTTCATAAATCTCTGGTCTTTGTAAGTAGAGTCTGCTGTAAATGGGCTAGTATCTGGTAGTTTTTCCAGCTTAAATTTTACACCCCCTCAAACTCTAGATCCCGAGGTAACAATATCTTTCCAGTGATCCCGTTTTTGGAAGCCATAATATTATCTGGAGCGGATACTAGAAAAAGAGAAGAAATGACAACAATATTGACACACCATTATCAGTTGAAAAGGCAGAGAGAAATCGACTTAGCCACTTAAAAGTTAAATGTTTAATTGCCATCTTGTATGTCTAGATTCAGAGAACAGACAAAGTTTGGTTTTCCCCCTAGATTCAGAATCCTCGAGTCTATTTCAAGTTCTGTCAATTGTGTTGTAGTCTGATGCGTGCATGTAATAATACTGATATTTTGAATGTAGTAGGATCAATTTGATAACAAGGACGTAAATAAGCACCGATTATCTTGTGTCAGTACTCGAAAGGCCTTTTGAAAACTGTTATTTTCATGACTTGAAAATTATAGTTTGTAGTACTTGAAAGGACTAAAATATGTAGCAATGATTCAAAAGGCAGCCCCGTCTCATAAGAATTGTCAATCTTTTTTCTCATATAATGTTTATCATCATCGATTATCATCCGTTTACATGGCAGCAGTACTCTTATAATTTATTGTTCAATGCATTAACATTCATTACAATTACATTAGACGTGGAGTAAGTGAGGGATAGGTACGAAGAACTTTTCTCATTAAATTTAATTGCTTGAGGGGAGAGAAATTCAATTGTACAATTTTTTTTAACAGAATTAATACAGGGGTCGTCTCCCATGTATTAATTATTGTTAAAAAAAAAATCTGTACCTTTTAGAAAAATCCAATCCGGATGTGTGTGGTCAATGTCAACTGTGATCTCGCTTGGTTTTCTTTCTTTCTTATTATAATGACATTTTCAGATCAATATTTTAAGGAAAAATTGCAATCACGGTACCAAACATTTTATTTAGTTGTAGACTTTGTTCAAATTTTTTATTTGTCACCCATGGCACCAAACCTTTAAAAATTTCACACATAAAGTCCAAATGGATGGAAGTTGTTAATTTGGTTTAATTGACTCAAAAAATTGACTTTTACCAATTTTAGAAGGGGTAAAATCGTAATTTTGAATTGAAATAAAACCAAAAATTCAAAAAGTTACCCACCCAACCCCAACCCCACACAGCCCACCCCTGAAAATTGGCCATCATCACCTCCACAGCTACCTAACGTGGGCACGATGGTTCTTGTAGAGTTCAAATTCACAATTCAGATGCAGGAAGTCGGTTTTTGTAGCAACAAAAATTCAGCTAAAAATGGTGAAGGATTTAGTAAAAAAGCTTTAAAAAGGCGAGAAGAAGACTCCACACTAACAGACCTTATCAAGAGATGATTCTAAATATGACTGAAGTAAGAATAGAAATTGTCACTACACTTAAGTTTCATGGAGCAGGCATAAAAAAAAGCCAATAAATGGAAAATGAGCCATCAATAGAGTCTATTTCTCAAGAAATCTGTGTAGAAAATGAGGCTAAATTGAAATTCAAGAAAACCCTAAATTTTATCCAACAGAAACCCAAGGGAAATCTGGTCACACCATTGACACCACCCAACGTCGACACATACGTTGGCACCACTCAAGAAACTCATCAAAATTTCTACCACCATTATCAAACCCATCAAGAAACTCCAAAACTCCCTTGTCAAAATTTCCACCACCCAATCGCCCATCATTGTCGTCTCCAATTTCCAATTCAATTTATGAAACCGAACAAAAAGGTGAAAATGAATGGCAATCTTCTAGCAATTATTTCATCAATCGCAATTTGCAACTCTTCCTACATCTTAATAGCCCTCACCTACAAAATTTCAAACTGTGCTTGGCTGGTGTTAATGGGGTGGAGTAGGGGAGCTTTTGACCGATGTTGCTACTGTATTTTAGTGTTTGGTTTTGGGGTGAGGAGTGAGGAGATTTTGTGTTTGGTTTTTGATTTTTTTATTTATTTTCATTCAAAACTAGTACTTAACCCCTTTCAAAATTGGTCAAAGTCAATTTTTAAGTCAATTCACGATCAAACTAATGGTTTCCATCCATTCGGACTCCAAGTGCGAATTTTTAAAGGTTTGGTATCGTTGCTACAATTTTCCCATAGTTTAATTTCACGAATAAAAAGAGGATGGCAGGATGCATAGCATCACTTATTAAGGTCCTGTTTGGTGTCCAAGATTACTGCTGCTTTTTGTAATTTTATATGGGCAATTTAACTCTCAATGTTCGTTGTCGACATCACCATCACTTGGGGATCAAATCTGGTCTCTTGCAGTTTATTTGGTAATTTGTAAGAAACTTTCGTTTAAATTGTTCTAAGATACTTATCAAGGTCTCGTATGGAACATTGTAACGATTTTAGATCGAGTAACGATATTTATAGTGAATGACTACCATAATTATTTTATATGACATTTATCTAATCATATATGATGGCTACAATAACTATGGTACATGAGCTAGCAAGGACAAGGACCCGTTGATCTTGGAAGAATGACCAATGACTAAATTACGAGCAAATAAGGTCAAAGAATCTATGAAATTACTTGGTCAAGTTATGATGGATGAAACTTCGATCACAACAAGTAAAATGACAAGTTTCATATTGTGTATGAAAGAAGGAACAAGATGGATCAATTTGGTTCAACCAAGGAACATCGGAGCTGAGGAGGTCAACTATACGACCGCATAGTACACTAAGGCATGCATCTATACAGAGAATCAAATGTAGAATTTTTATGAACTATGTGACCGCGTGTTCCAACACTATGCGGCCACATAGCACAAGTCCTACAACGAATTTTTCAATTTTTGGAAAGAATCCTAGTTTAGTAAAAACTCTAGTTTTATAGTAATTCTTGATATTTAAACTCCATATAAATAGAATTATCATTTTCATTGTAAAAACACACAATTTGAGAGATTATTGCAAGACATTGTTTTCAACCCATTCTTCATTATATTAATTCCAAACTTATCAAGAAAATAAATTTTTGTGGCGTCCAACAATTTAAGTAAGATTCATAAGTTTTTTAATCACGGGGTCAAGATATTGTTGACAATTGTCTTGGTTCTTTGGTTCAATAATTTATTGGGTCGAACTTTTTAAACGTTGATTCTTGACTCTCTTGGATTTGATCTAATCTATCGTCGGCTTCGTAACTTCAATTACTACGTGGGTTCCATATCAATTGGTATAAGAGCTTAGACTCCAAAAATCAAGGCTATATAATTTAATTCCTTGTTTGTTCTCTTTTGTTTGAGTCTTCATCTTCGTTATTCGTGTTCTCCATCTTTTGAGTCATTCAATCCAATTAAAATATTTAAAAAAGTTGTAAAGTTGTTTGTACGCCAAATTAGTGCCTAAATCAATTTCTTTTCTATTTTTTGGGCTCTTAGTTGAATTCTCGCGCACTTAACATAAAAATCGAAGTTTTCAAAAAAAAAACAATAAATAAAAATTGTCTAGTACGAATTCAAGAAACACTTTCTTGCCTTGACGTTTCCATTCAAAGTTCAAATTCCCAATCCTTGAATCATTGTAGAGTCACTTTCTTTACTCAATTCTTTGTTTGAACTTCACAAAGGTTGATTTTTTTTATTGAGATCGAATTAATTTTTTGAAGCGCTTGCAAGGAAGCATTGAGTGGAAAAGGTAAAGTGGTGAGACTAATAGAGGGAAAAAAAAATCAAATTGAGTGATACACGAGTGTACACACGTGAGGTAAATAGTATTCTAGATTTAGGATGTTTTATGGAAAATATTCTACTTCAAGCAAGAAGAACATCCAAGTTACCATGACAGAAGAGATAATACGAAGATTTTAAAGATTGTTTGGGGGTATGGGAGATAAAATGGATAGGCAAGAGGCGTGAATGGAGAGAGGCGAGATACATTGCTTGCTAATTTACGAATGAATCAACTTAGAAGTTCCTAACACAAGGAGACAAGGTAGGCGGGATCCAGAGCAGATGTTGGTGGTGAAAATGAAGCGGGTAGTATAATTGATAATGATGCATTACTAGAGGCTGAAATAGGAAGGATGGTGAATAGAGGAGATATACATGATAAGTGGGCTAAAGATTATGTTAGAGATGGAGTTGATAGAAATATGGGCAATTTTAAGATGACAATTCTTTTATTTAAAGGAAAGAGCGATCCGAGGCATATTTCGAGTGGGAGAAGAAGATAATGCTTGTATTTGATTGCAATAACTACTAGGAGGAGAAAAAGGTAAAACTTGATGTCGTTGAGTTTACTGATTATACTATCATTTGGTTGGATCAAATAGCAACATCTAGGAGGAGAAATCATGAGATGTCTATTGAAATATGGGGATAATTGAATACTATCATGAGGAAGAGGTTCGTTCTTAATCATTAATATATGGATCTTTATCAAAAATTACGAAGTCTTTATCAAAGATCTAGAAGTGTAGATGATTATTACAAGGAGATGGAGATTGTCATGATTAGAGTGAATGTTAAGGAGGATCGAGAGGCCACCATGGCACGATTTTTAAATGGTTTTAATATGGAGATAGCTAATGTGGTAGAACTACAACATTATACGGAGTTGGAGAACATATTACATGTAGCTATAAAGGTGGAAATGCAATTGAAGAAGAAGTGAGCAGTTAGATACCCAAGGGTTCTTCGAGTTCTAACTTTTCTTGAAAATCGAAGTGAGATAACAATAAAGGTGATGAGGCTATTTCAAATAGTATAATTGGGCTACCAAAGGGAAGAAAGGAAGTTGCTAGCAAAGCTATGCCCAAGACGGATCCCCAACCCCTTAGGAATCGGGATATCAAATGCTTTAGGTGCTTGGGATCAGGACATATTACTTCTCAATATCTAAACAAAAGGGTGATGGTCTTGCGAGATAATGAAGAAGTGGTGAGTGATAATGAGGGTGAATATGTTGACATGCTGAAATTGGAAGATAGCAATGATGGTAAAAAAGTGGAGTACGCAGTGGGAGAGTTGTTGGTTATAAGGCGAGCTCTTAGTGCTCAAATCAAAGTGGATGATTTGGAGCAACAAAGGGAGAACATATTTTACACGAGATGTCATGTCAACAATAAGGTATGTAGTATGATTTTTTATGGGGTTAATTGTACCAATGTGGCTAGCACTACACTTGTTGAGAAANGGGTGAATATGTTGACATGCTGAAATTGGAAGATAGCAATGATGGTAAAAAAGTGGAGTACGCAGTGGGAGAGTTGTTGGTTATAAGGCGAGCTCTTAGTGCTCAAATCAAAGTGGATGATTTGGAGCAACAAAGGGAGAACATATTTTACACGAGATGTCATGTCAACAATAAGGTATGTAGTATGATTTTTTATGGGGTTAATTGTACCAATGTGGCTAGCACTACACTTGTTGAGAAATTAAGATTAATTATGCTAAAACATCCTAGACCTTGAAAATTGCAATAGTTGAATGAATGTGGAGAGGTTAAGGTGAATATGTGAGTATTGGTGAGTTTCTCAATTGGAAGGTATCATAATGAGATGATGTGTGATGTAATTCATATGCATATCAGACATATTTTGTTGGGGAAGCCATGATAGTATGATAGGATGGTGATGCATGATGTGTACAATAATAGGTACAACTTTACTAAAGATGGAAAATCTATTACTCTTGTGCTATTAACACCAGCACAGGTTTATGAAAATCAAATCAAACTGAAAAGTGAGGAAGATAAAAGAATGAGAGAAAAATAGAGTGAGATTGATCTTTCACGACAAGAAGGCAAGAGAGAAGAAAATGAGATGGCTAATTATGAGAAAAAGAGGAGAGCCCCAAGAGAGTAAAGAAAAAGAGTTTTCTAAAAGAAGAGAAAAATCGAAAGTGAATTTATTTGGAAAATGGAGTGAGTTGAAGAGGCCATCAGTTGAGAACCGACCTATGGATCTCGTTAAGGAATCATTTTTCAATTTTGAGGAACTAAAACACCCCTCCCTAGTTTGGGATTTCTTTGTTGCAAGAATTCAAAGACTTCTTTTCAGAGGACATACCTAGTGGGTTATCACTCATTCGAGGTATTGAGTATCAACTTGATTTTGTACTTGGAGTGTCATTTGAAACAGATCAGCTTATCGGAGTAATTCTGAGGAGACCAAGGAACTTCAAATGAAAGTGGAAGAATTGATGAGTAAGGATATGTGAGGGAAAGTATGAGTCCACGTGTTATGCCAATGCTACTTGTGCCAAAAAAAGATAAGACTTGTAGAATGTGCGTAGACTGTCGACCGATCAACATAACGGTAAAATATCGTCACCCCATACCTAGATTAGATAGTATGTTAGATGAATTACGTGTATCGTGCATGTTTAGTGGAATAGATCTTAAAAGTGGATATCATCAAATTATGATGAGAGAAGGGGACGAGTGGGAAAACTGTTTTTAAGATTAAGTATGATTTATATAAGTGGTTAGTTATGCCATTTGGGTTTACCAATGCACCTAGCACGTTTATGAGGTTAATGAATCATGTCTTGCGTGCATATATAGGTAAATTCGTAGTAGTTTATTTCAATGATATCTTGGTATATAATAATGATTTAAATGAGAATATATGACATTTAAGGTTTGTGCTTGTGGTTTTACTATAAGAACAATTTTATTCTAATTTTAAAAAGTGTACATTTTGCATAGAAAATTTTGTTTTTCTTGGTTATATTGTTAGTTCAAAAGGTATTGAAATGGATAAGGAGAAAATCAAAGCTATCAAGGAGTGGTCAACACCTAAAAGCATAACTAAGGTAAAAAGTTTTCATGATTTAGCAAAGCTTTTATATGTGTTTTGTTAAATATTTTAGCATACTTGCCACACCACTCACAGAAATTGTAAAGAAAAAGGTAATTAGCACATAACATCTACATCTTTCGTTGTTATTGTGGAAAGCGTCCCTACCTTTTCTTTTTGGCATTTTCACCCTTATTTCTACATTTCAATACGCAAAATGTCATTTTCACCTATTTCCTCAATTAAAAATTATGAAATGGCGAATATATCCCTCCCTTTGAATAAACAAAAAGAAAAAGAAAAAAAACTAATTACAACCACAGTCTCAAAATTTTTTAAAAAGCGTAAATAAGTCACAAAAAAGTTATTAAAATGGTAATTAGTACATAATGTCCATATCTTTCACCGTTATTGTGAAAAAAAAAACGTCTCTACCTTTCTTTTTTTGGCATTTTCATCATTAATTACATATTTGATTACGCAAACCACAATTTCTATCCATTTTCGTCCAATTTGCACTTTTAAAAAAGTTCAGGAGTAAGATTTTAATTTGTTCTTTATGCTTCTTCTCTTTTTTTTTTTATTTAAATAGAAGGGTATATTGGTCATTTTATGTTAAAAATGGTGAAAATGATGTTTTCTGTAATAAAACATTGAAATAAGGACAAAAATGCAAAAAATGAAATGTGATGACGTTTTCCATAAGAAATATCAAACGTATGGACGTTTTGTTCTGAAAATAATGTTTTTCGCAATAAAACGTTGAAATAAGGACGAAAATGCAAAAAAAAAAAAATAAAAATAAAAAAAATAAAAGAAACATAGGGACATTTTTCGCAAGAAGTGTCAA
>CAIGRH010004619.1:0-14794 GCA_903798295.1 Fraxinus nigra | reverse complement strand
AAATTTTATAGACATAATTATTAAATCATGTCATGACAAGCCATCTCCATTCTGACTACCTCAAGTCGCTAGTCTCTTGTAAGGTTGGAAAAGGAGGGGTGAGATAATGCTCAATAAATGTACATAGTAAATTTGTAAATCAGGTTCAAATTTTGAAAAAAAAAAATCATATTATATGGAGGCATAAAGGGGAGACGAAAATAACGAACTTAGAAGGTAGAGATTTCTTGCGCGTAGCGTTACTAAACTTCAATTCTCTTATAATAAACATATACATATAGGATCCATAAATTTTATTTCCAAAATAAAAACACCATAATAAATTATGTAACATGCTTGGAACTAAAATGAGGAGTGAAAATGTTTTGAATGAGTAATTAACACATAACATTCACACTTTCCATTATTATTGTACAAAACGTCCATACCTCTTTCACTTTTGGCATTTCATTCTTAATTATACATTTGATCGTGCAAAACAGTCTGTCGTCCATTTTCATCCAACTTCTCCATTAAGTGTAATCAATTTTATTTTATTTTTTTTTGTTTTTGTTTTGAAAGGGAAGGGTATTCCCATCCTAGAATGTTGTTCTTCTTTCTTCCCCCATTTGAACACATTGTCTCATTTGTTTTTTCAAGGTGAGATGGAAGATCCCTGTTCATCCCCATTTTAGGTTGATATTCGATAAATTATGGATCAAGTATTTCCATTTTTGCTCATGTTACCATATGTTCCAGATTCATTTTTTGTTGAGTGGGTGCAAGAGGCACGCTTTCCTAAGTGGTTTGATCGAAGTGCCTTTGATGCCGGAAGTACTCGGGACAGTAAAGGGTGGTCACCATAGCTATATTCCTCCTCTGCATAGTTTACGGAATCCAAGTATTTACACACAGCATCTTCGTATATCGAACTACCGTAGCTATACTCATATCATGTGAGGTGGATCATTCAAATCCACTTGGACATGAGTATTTGTTTTGAGCACTTTGAAGGGATTGTGGTAATTGATGTGTATTATGGACTTGATTTAATCTTGTGGTCAATTATCATACTAGCAATATCTCCTTCATAGTACAATATTTGAATTTGAATTGAATTTAAATGGTTATTTTAGCTTTATAATTACAAGTTTTCTTCACTTGGACTTGGCACAACAAAAGAGAGAAAATATAGAGAGGTAACTAAGTGAGAGAATTTCATATTTCATATCTTCAGTGAAATTCTTGGTGGCTTTCATATTTCTCGATATATCCATTGTCATTCCCGTGGAAGACATTGCATGATCCGGTGTGGCAAAAATCTAAGTCCAACGTCATATGACACTCCATTAGTAGTGTTGAAGAAGCTTTAGGTCTATTGGTTCGGTTTTACACTTTGAGAGTTTATATTTCCGCATTGTAATTATAATAATTATTTGTTTACTACATTTAAAACTCTACAAATAGTATTAGATTTTAGGCTAGTGGTATAAAGTGTTAAAACAACTTGAAAATCGGATTGGAAGTTGAAGGGTTTCAGGATTGGTAGAAAACTAGTAAACCCAAATCTTTAAACCATTTTCCGAAAAAACCACGTACCTGGTGGACGAATGGTGCCAACCACTAGACTTCAGACGACAAGTAGAAGTTGCTGCTACCATGCGTGATATACACGCGCCGACATTGGAGGCGGCGCATAAGGACATGCGCAGAGGACAAATGCCTCACGTGGAGGCGCATAAAGAGGAATTTGAAAGGCAGTTTGTTTGAGACATTTCTGACCTCCGGTAGTGTTAGATTTCAGTTTGGGACACTGTGGAAGCAAATATAGCCTCAGGCAGAAAGGTGAAGTGGAGAAAGCTTTTTCGTTGCAACTCGATGGTGTTTCCTGGGATTGCAACAACTAAGGACATTAATTGAAGGCCCTAGATCGATAAAGACTTGCATCTCCTTAAAATACGAACCAACATATTGGTTTGCTCAATTTGCGTGTTCTAATACCTTCTCGAATTTACAATTGATATATTATTATTTTCTATCATATTGTTATTTGGCTCATGTGATATTGTCTATGTGTTGTTTGTTATGATATCATCGTTTGTGTCATCTTGAAAAGTAATTTATACATAAATTGATTTTAGCTTGCATTTGTGTATGGGTAAATTGGTTAAGTAAAACTTTTTCGAAAAACATTATTTTGCTACCATGGTCTCTTGAGTTAAATTTGGGCAATTCAATGGTAAGGGAGATTATTCCATTTATAAGTAAAAAATGAAAGTATTTAATCCAATAGAAAGTTTCTAAAACTCTCGACGACCCAAAAAATATCTTATTATATTAAAAGCCAAATCGAATGAAATTACTGGGATGAATGAAATTGCACATAGTTTGATTATATTGCATTTATGCGATGATGTATTAGGATAGGTTGAATAACATAAGACTGCCAAAGAGTTGTGGAAAGTACTTGACAAACTATTTTTGAAAAAATCTCTTCTAAACAAAATACATTTGCTTTAAAAACTTTTCAGTTTTAAGCTAGACCCGGGAAGGATCTTGAATCCAATTTGGGTGACTTCAACACATTCGTCAAGTATTTGATCCACAATGATAAGAAATTTGACGATGAGTATCTAGCAGTTATACTTTTAGTTGCTACGCCCAAATCCTATAGAGATGTTAGGAATGCTATCACGTATGTTAGGGATTGCTTTGACCTAAGATATTGTGACTGGTGCTTTAAGGGTTAGAGAGCTAGAATTTAAGAAAGAGTAGCTCGAGAGAAGAGAGTTTGTTTGTTAGAAGGAGGAATGAGACGAGGGATAATTACTTTCAAAGTAAGAAGGGCATAGGGAAATTGAAGGGTATGTCCAAGTCTAGAGATAAGAGTGGTAAGAAACGATTTCATTGTGGTACGTTAGGGTATTTCAAGAAAAACTACAATGACCTTAAAAAGAAACAGAGACCGGAGTAGAGTGATGATCAGAACTTAATTGTTGTAGGTGATTCCCTTGATTGTCTACATGTTATAATAGTGTTAGGAGATTTTGACACTGATGTAGATCATGCCACTGATTACAAATATGTCATGAATGTTTCTAATATTGATTTTGACACTTAGTGGATTTTAGACTCGGGTTCCACTATTCATATGTGTCATGTTAAGTCTTATTTCTATAACTACAGAGATGTGAATCCTATGAAAGTATACTTGGGGGATGATCGTTCACACATTGTGGAGGGAGTAGGTGATATTGCTATTAGGATGCATGATTACATTATTAGACCCTTTAGAGGTGTTAGGTATGTCCCAGGCTTGGTAAAGATCTCATTTCCTTAGGCAATCTAGAAGAAGAAGATTATAAGTTTAGATCTCATGTTGGTACTTTAAAGATTTGTAAAAGGTCTCTAGTGGTTATGAAAGGTCCCAAGACGAATGGGATATATGTCCTTCAAGGTGAATCATTAGGCAGTAAGGAGTCGGCATTATCCTCTGTCTGTGAAGATAGATTAGATCTTTGGCACAAGAGGATGTGACACATTGGGAACAAGGGGTTGAAATATCTTAGTGACTAGAATTTACTTGGTAAGGATAGTGTTACAACTTTAAATTTTTGCGATACATGTGTTCTAGGAAAGTTACACAGGGTTAGCTTTAGGATAAGTGAACACAGCACTAAGAGACCGTTGGACTACACTCATACAAATTTGTGGGGTCCAGAAAAACATCCCACACATAGAGGAAACATATTTTTTTGTCCATTGTTGATGACCACTCGAGAAAATTTTGGGTGTATCTCTTTAAATTCAAATTTAAAACTTTTAGTAAGTTTAAGTCCTGGCTTGCCTTAGTTGAAAATCAAATGGGAAAGGGTGTGAACACTCTTAGGACAGACAATGGTTTAGAGTCTTGCAACTTTGAATTTGATAATCTCTACAAGGGAAAAGGTATAATGAGGCAAAGGACCGCGAGACGTACCCCTCCCAACAAAATGGGGTAGTGAAGAGGATGAATTGGACTTTAATAGATAAAGTCATGTGTACGATGATTAGTTCAGGATTGTATAAAGGCTTCTGGGTGAAGCCGTGTGTACTGTTGCCTATTGATAAATAGGTCACATTCTAGTTCTGTTAACTTTAAGACTCCCCAAGAGTTGTGATCTAGAAAAAACTTCAGATTGTCACACATTAGAGTGTTTGGTTATACAGCTTGTGCACATCAGGTTGAGGACAAATTGGGCCCTACGGATACTAAGTGTGTCATGTTAGGTTATCTAGAAGGAATGAAAGTATATAAACTGTGGGTTTTAGGTGTAAAGGGCAATAAGATTATTAATAGTAGAGATGTGAAGTTCAATGAACGCGATATGCCTTGCCTTAAAAACGTAGACGGTTAGAACAAACAGACTGATGAAGGGGAATCTTCTACTAAAAAGATGGAGTTTGAGGTGAAGAGCTTAGATAATTATCTAGATGATAGTGAAATCAAACCTCAAGAAGAATCTGATAAAAAAGTAATGGTAGAACAACCAGAACTTGAAATTCCTGGAAGTGTTGTCCTTAATCAAGAAACATGTGCAGGTACTTATTTAGATGACTACAAATTAGTGGTGGATAGGGAGAGAAGACAAGTGAAGCACAATATGAAATACATCTCTTCAAATTTGATGGAATTTGTCCTAATTTCAGGAGAAGCCTTGGAATCAGTTGAACCAACTTCATTTGATGAAGTGGTTACCTATAAAAATTCTGAAAATTGAAAAAAAGACTATGAGAGAGGAGATCTAGACTCTAAACAAAAATGAGAATTAGAAGTTGGTTGAAGAACCAGAGAATCAAAAGGTAGTTCATTGTAAATGGATCTACAAGTTGAAAGAAGGAATATGACCTAAAGACCTTTTAACATACAAAGCTAGGTTGGTTACGAAAGGGTTTATTCAAAGAGAGAGGATATACTATAATGAGGTGTTCTCACCGGTCATTAAGTATTAAACTATTAGGGTCCATTTGATTGCAATGGTGGAAAATGAGTGGAAAGAAAATGAATTTTCAAAGAAAATAATTGTCTAGAATTTGTTTTCTAGGGAATTGTTAATTAAGTGTGTTTGATTCGTATAATTTTTCACCTGAAAAATTTTAAAATTTTGAATCTTTTTGTTCACATTTGACTTTATTTTACATGAAAATTATTCATGAAAGTGATTATTATTTTTACAATTGGTCATGAAATTTGTTACTATCACCAAAAAGTAAAAAAAAAAAAAAAGGTTTGCTCGAAAATTATTTTTTCATCAAAGTTTAGTGTTCGTTTGTCTTCGTTTTATATGAAAATTGTCCATTAAAGTGATTTTTTTTTACAATTTTTTATGAAATTTATTTTCATTGTAAAAAAATGGCCAAAACCTGGAATTCATTTTCTCACCAGTAGGGGATGAAAAAAATTTGGAAAATTTTTGCCATTAAACAACAAAAAAGTGGGAAAATAGAAAATTTAAGCAATCAAATAGGGCCTTAGATTAATCTTAGCTTTAGTTGTCCAATATGATTGGGAATTAGAGCAACTAGATATTAAGACGAATTTTCTACATGAGGAGTTAGATGAATTGATTTATGTCGCAACCTCAATGGCTCGAGGTGAGGGAATCGAAACATGTGGTTTTTCTTAGAAAGTCCTTGTATGGTCTTAAGCAAAGCCCTAAGCAATGGTATAAAAGATTTGATACTTATGTGCTTAAAATTTTAAAAGGAGTGAATTTGATACATGTCTGTATTTTAATAACTCTAAAGTAGGCTATGAGATTTATATATTGTTATATGTGGATGATATATTGCTTCCTAGTACTAGTAAACCTGAAATCATAAAAATGAAAAACCTTTTAAAATCGAAATTTGACATAAAAGACTTAGGAGATTTAAGAAAAATTCTTGTCATGGTTATTAAAAGGAACATGGCCGATAATATGATGACTAATCAAGAGTCTTATTTGTATAAAGTGATGATCAAATTTGGTATAAAATTTACTAATTCTATCATTGTACCATTAGATGTACACATGAATTTGTCATCTGCACAATGCTCTAAAACTGAAGAAGAATTGCATGAAATGAGTAATGTTCCCTATGCTAATGCTATCGGGTTTGTGATGTATTCTATGATTACCACGAGACCAGATTTTGCATATGTAGTTAGTTTCTTGAGTAGGTTTATGTCTAACACAGGTCAGTCTCATTGAACTACACTTAAATGGCAGTTAAGATACTTAGCTAAAACTTTAAAAAGGGGGTTAGTGTTTAAAAAGGGTAATGATAAGTTAGAGTTAAAATGCTATGTAGATTCTGACTTTGTGGAAAATAAAGATCAGAGGAAATCTACTACTTCATACTTTTTCACTTTAGGTGATAATTGTATCACTTGAAAATCACAATTGTAATCTATAGTTACACTCTCCAGCACAGAATTAGAATATGATGCATTAAATGAAGCTGTAAAAAAATGCATGTGGCTTAAAGACCTTCTATGTGAATTAAACTTCTTGAATTTTAATCTATGATTTTTACTAATAGATAAAGTTCATTGACGTTGTGTAAAAATCCTATTTATCATGAATGTTCTAATCATATTGAGGTGAAGTATCACTTTATTAGGGAAAAGTTAGCTTCTGATGATTTTATTTTGCTCAAAATTACAATTGATGATAACCCTACAGATGTTGGAAGAAAAGTACTTGCGGTTGGTAAGTTCAACAAATGTTTATGAATATTGAGTATTTATAATGGTTAATTGTTGTGTAGGTATCGAACTGGAGTGAGCGATGATGATGAAATAAAACTACACTAATGGATAGCACTTGTAACCGGGGAATTTGGCTATAGATTTTATGTTATTCAAAGTGAAGATTTGTGAGATGGATCACTTAAATCCACTTAGCACATGAGTATTTGTCTTGAGCACTTTGAAATGATTGTGGTAGTTAATGTGTATTATGGAGCATATGTACTTTCATAGTACAATTTGAATTTGAATTTGAATTCAAATGGCTCTTTTGGCTCTATAATTATAAATCTCCTTCAATTGTTTCACTTGGACTTGGCATAACAAAAGAGAGAAAGCATAAAAAGGTAACTAAGTGGGGGAAGTTCATATCTCATATCTCTGGCGAAATTTTTGGTGGCTTCCGACAGATTTATTTCTCGATATATTCATTGTCAATCCCGTGGACGATGGTGTATATTCCGGTGTGGCAAAAATCTGAGCTCAACATCATATGATACTCCATTAGTGGTATTGAAGAAGCTTTGGGTCTATTAGTTCAGTTTTACATTTTGAGAGTTTATATTTTCGCATTGTAGTTGTAATAATAATTTGTTCACTACATTTTAAACTCTACATATCATAACCAAGAGCAAAACCTACATTGGCACTATTCTAGCAAACCAATTCTTATTCCAAAATTTCCATTTACTTTATATCCCTTCCTAGAGGAAGATCCTAGCAAGCTTCGCTAAATAGCCCATATAAATGACTATTGTCTAGTAATTCCTTCTAGTACTCTCGACTTTGCTTGATTCTAGGTCTTCGTTAGGGCTATCTTCCTTATCTAGGTCTTTGGAAACATATTCTATTATATTACCTACACTGTCCATCTCCAGTATGTCTTCATTACCGCATCTGAAGGGGGCTTTACAAGAAATGACGGTGGCGGTCGTGCTTATACCCTTGGGCATCTTGATAACTATATAGTCCTCTCTGTCGATCATCCACATGTCCCTAAGATTATTTTGTAGATATTCAATAAAGGTCCTAAAGAGGTTGAAACTACCTTATCCCTATAAAAATATTGTCCATTCGGCCTAGGGTGTCAAGTGAATAGAACCCCTCATAGGAGGCATTTATTAGCTCACACAAGTTGGTATCGAGCTGACCTCGTAAATGGTGAGCGAAAATGCAATTTTCATAAAAGAAATTTACGAGTCGGCTTAGCTCGCCCATTAAGAGGTGATTAGGGAGGATGAGCCAAGCCTACATTTGGTGAAGCGAGCCAACTCACGCTCGACTTGTCTATACACGAGCTCAAAATAGCTCGCATGGTCCACCGAGTTGAGCTCTGAAAGTGGACGAGCTAAGTGGCTCAAATCTGCCCATTTAACAACCTTAACTCCATGCAATACCTAGAAATCTATCTCCGTAGCATCCAAATATTGCATTAAATTGTGGCTTGGGTTTTTGTGTTTGGGTTGTGGTTGTGGTAGGGTGGGAGATTTTGTGTTTGGGTTGTGGGATGGGGGGTTGGTAGTGGAGGTTATGTGTTTTTAGTGGTGGGAAGTACGGTAGTTGTGGGTAGGTGGTGGTGGTTGTTGTGATGTCGGTATTTTTATATGATAGTTTGCTATCAAATGGTGGTGGTGGTTGTTGTGATGTCGGTATTTTTATATGATAGTTTGCTATCAAATGGTGGTGGTGGTGGTGGTTCTGACGATAGAGTTTCGGTTTCCATGTTGTTGGTGGCATTCATGAAGTGGTAGTCACAAGTGTTGGTCATGGTCACATATTATTTGGTTGTTTGTGACCATTAAATTGATTAATTTGTGACCCATAAATAATATTCGACTAATGAAAAAGATAAATTTTGACCAAAAAATAATGTATGACCTAAAAAATTGTTAATTTGTGATCGATAATTTGATAATTTGTGATCGTCTAATATGTTATGACATTTAATATTTGTGTTTTGTGACCTATAAATAAATTATGACGTTTCAATTTTTTATTTGTAACCGATGAACAAATTGTGATCTATAAATTTTTTGAATTGTGACGTTAAAATAATTTGTGATATATAAAATTTTTGATTTGTGACCAATGAATAATATGTGATTTATTAATTTTATAAATTTGTGACTAATGAAAAGGTTGTGATCTATAAAATTCTCGATTTGTTATTCTGAAATAATTTGTGACTTATAATTTTTTTTTTAATGTGATCGAAAAATAATTTGTGATCAATTAATTTATAATTTATAACCAAATTATATGGAATTGTGATTTTAATATATTTAATTGATATATGTTGCATCACTTAGTGAATACATAAATTCGTAATGAATCTCAACATAATGTATCTTAAACATGCCCTAGACATATTAGGTACAATTATACCCGATTTGACAAGATCGAAGTGTGAAGTGTGGTATAGTGGGTTGGCGACCTAAAATTATTAAGTTATTATTTATAAAAAAATAACTTATTCTTGAGAATCGTAACTTATTTAATAGACATAAATCAATTTTTT
Organism: Fraxinus nigra; assembly: GCA_903798295.1. Taxonomy (NCBI): domain Eukaryota; kingdom Viridiplantae; phylum Streptophyta; class Magnoliopsida; order Lamiales; family Oleaceae; genus Fraxinus; species Fraxinus nigra. Next base: position 5,525 of record CAIGRH010004619.1, on the reverse strand, counting down.
TTTCCTGTAATTAAAACAACACCAATTAGAAAGAAAGAATAAAAATACTACCATCACAAAGCCATTTCTGCACCCACATAATACTACTCCACAAGCGGGAACCATGGATTTGTAAATCGTGTTAAAATTTCGAACAAAATCATATCACATCGTTTCTTAAAGGAGACATAAGAAAAATGTCGCACTTAGATGATAAAGATTTATTTTGCGTAGCCTACAAAACTTCGATCCTCTTAGCATAATTACAAAAAGGATTCATAAATTATATCCCAAAAACTAATAACAGCATAAACAAATTGTGTTACACACTTGTGATAAGTGCATTTTATGCACTTATTCAGACTTCTATTCATATTTATTTATATGTAAATTAAGCAAATATCTACTTAATTTGTGTAAATTATATTAATTGTAAAAAAAATCTTAACTTAGATACAATTTATATGACAAGAGGTTATTTGGAGTTTAATTGGAATTGATTTGAAGCAATTGAAGATTAACCCAATTGTAAGAGATCAATTGGAAATATTAATGAAGCATTCGGTAAAAATTCTATGTTACGGGAGTTAAATTCGGCATTTAGAAAGTTTGAGAACTAAATTACAAACTTTGGAAATTGTATTGAACCAACTATAATGATTTGAGAATGAAAATGACATACTTGCAATATTAGAAGATGGAGGACTAAAAGCACATGAGAAAAGGAGTTCAATTGGAAAAGGAATTTGTTGTTATTATTATTTTTCCCCTTCTCAAACCTTTTGATGAAAATAAAATTGAATTAAGGATTTTATCTAAATCTTGTTCTATAAATACACGCCATAGTCCAACAATTAAAACGACGCTTGTAGAGTTTCATTATACGCATATATTGAAGATTCATTGTACATATATTCAAGTCAAAAGAAGGGAAAAATCAAGAAATCAATCAACAAGCTATGGTTTCAAAATTTTACAAGAAGAAGACAGAATCTTGGTACAAGATTTCCATTTTTTCCTAAAAACTCAATAAGCACTTTAATTTTTTTCTTGTATTTTTATTCTTCCATGCCAAATGAACAAATACAAACTTGAAATTGATATTTCTGATTCTCTAAGAATAAGAGGTAAAGAGATTGATCGAAAAAGATCTCTTGTACTTATTATAGGATTGTGATTAAATCCACATATGTTTGGTAAAGAGAATAATCTTCTCCTTTGAAAATAATCAAAATGGAAAATGTTCAATTAGAACATCAAAATGTGACTAAATAGTCCTAGTTACTCTTCGGGATAGAGTGGAAGAAGAGAGAGGATTCTCGAATACGGAAAAGAATCAAATGAATTCAAAAGAATTGAACGAGGAGTCGTATGATGTGAAAATCTCATGTATGATTCTATAGAGTGACTTATCTGTCAACTTTTATTAAAATAAATGATTGAAACCTAGTTTTAAATCTAATTTTAATAAAAGTTTTAAATCTTCAATTGATTTTGTGAATTGTTTTTACTTCTATTTTTAATTATTGGTTTCACAGCTACTGATTTATTGATTTTGTGAGCAGTAATTACATAGATGTGAGGATTATTTGTTTGGACCACATAGCAAAAATCAGGAACTAGTATAAAAGTATAAAGATACATTTTCTAGTCAATGCAATCATGAAATGAATTCTTAGATATTTAATGCGTTTAACAAAGATGTATTCAGATTCACATAAAGATATGTAATTGACTTAATTAAATAGAATCAATATGAACTCAAAAGAGATAAATTGAATTCTATCGAATAAACATAATAAATTGTTATAGAATTTGATCATTGAGATTAAGGGAATAGCTATGTATCCTAACAATTAAATCATAAAAAATTCATTTTTATTATTTTATTATATTTAAAATAAAAAATCAAAAAAAATAAAATACTCACCTTCTAGTTATTTTCGATCAAATTAAAAATAATTTAACCAGTTAAATAGTAGTCCCGTGGGAACGAAATATGTCACGTGTTTGTGTGAAAACTCCTTGAAACAACTCAATTTTTGCCCTTGATATGACCACACCGAAAGCACTTTAGTAGGTGTTCTTTCGTCTGACAATGTGCGTGAGAAAAAGGGAAAAGCAAGTGGGGAAAGGTATAAAACGTACGAGAGGGTTAGGAATGTAGTTACTTTTGTCTAAATTTATATGATTGAATGTAAGATGTTAGGATTTTGAGCAATGGTTAATGAATTATTTTCACAGGCCCCCCCTCACAAGGGGCCGGATCCCACCTGTATTTAAAAAAAAAAATATTTTATGCGGATCTCATCATGTGTGTGTTGTCTGTACAATGTCTGTAAAAAAATTTCTGTACACCAAGCAGGGTTGATGGTTAATTACTTTTGGAAATTATAACTATTTCCTATATCAAATAATTATAAAGATCAAATCATGCATATTACATGTTGAAATAACTTCTAACAGTATAAGAGCGTGCCCACGTGTCATGAGATGAATATATTCATACTTTGATAGTCAAGATATGTTAAACCAAAGAGTAAATGTTATTCATCCCCAACGGGTTACAAACACAGTCTAGGTGCCACCTAAACTGTATTTGTAATTTCAGTAGAGATGAATAACATTACTCTAAACCAAAAGAACATCTTTGTAGCCAAGGCTCCTCCGAGCAAAGGAGTGCAGATGTAATTTTTTTTTACGTATTAATCTGGTTTGTAATTCGATTTTGGATCCGTTCCTGATTGTATAATGAAAATTGATCAAACATTCACTCTCAAATCCTAGAAATTGAAATATCATATCTACTAAAAATCACCTTGGGAACATATAGGAACATGCCTCTCAAAAATGGGAAGAATGTTTTTGATCGAAAAACAAACTCCAATTGAAAGAACTCCTTGAGCTATTTCTCTAAAACAGCAATCTGGCTTCAAAACACACCCAAAATCCCCAAGAAGAGGGAAAATTCTACCATTGCCTTTAAAATTGTTGTCCATTTTTACAAGTTAACAATGCATGTAATCGATTATACCATCTATCATAATCTAGCTTTATATGTTCGCTTATCATTGAAATAATTATCTAAATTTTACAATAAAGTTTTTATTTGATGTTATTTAAAAGAGAGAAGAATATTTTTCTCAAAAGGAAACACTACTCACGAGTTATTTAGCTTTTTACTAAAAATCTATAAATTTACTAAAATTTCACTTTGGTCCTCAACTATTTCACGAGAATTCGAGATGTTCTAGTTTACCCCTTTAAAATAAATTTCATCCTCAAAATTTTTACTTTGAGTTCCTCGAAGAGAAGAGTACTTGGCTCGCATCTCCACTTCTCACTCCCAAGTGACTTCTTCAACTGAATGATTGCGTAGATTTACATTTATTAAGGGGATCACTTTGTTCATGAGTGCTTGGAATTTCCAATTAATAACCCTTAGTGGCACTTCCTTGTAGCTAAAACCTCATTGTAACTCAATGAACTAATGATTCACTATATAATTTCTTAAGTTATCAATAATTTATGATTTTCTAAGATTGTATAATTTATAGCATCGTTACAAAGCGTACCTCTACTAGTCGATTAGTTACTCAGTTGAAGATGCGTTTGTATAAATTTCATTAAGCGTAACTCTTAACATTCTCATCATGGTTGATGAATCCAGTGTAATCCATAAGAAAATTATATTTTTTTTAAAAAAAAAATACTAACAGAAATAATTGGTACAATGAAAATTAGAAATGAAGAGATATTTGAAAATAAATGAATAATTGTAAAATTATACTGCTAAAAAGATGAGAGCATTAGAGATGGTAGAGCATACTGAAATATCATGAAATTGATCTACCATTTGTCCATGTTTAAAACTCAGAACTAAAAAAAAAAAAAAATCAAATTTTAGATTTGATAGCGCCATGCAGGACACAAGGTGTCGTCATCGTAGCTTGGGTGAGTAGCTCACCTAGCTCGATTTGTGAGCATACGACAATCCTGCTCACGTGCAAGCTGAATCCTGCTCATACGCGGGTCGAAGATCTTGGAGCAAGCTAACTCGCTCATCTTTCGAGCTGACAATCAGTTGGATCGAAAAATTTGTAGCTCGACTCGCTAGTGGAAATGAACCAAGTCGATAATGAACTCGTCCCACTTAATACTCATACTAAAAGATTCCCAATACAAAGGTCGAGTTAAAGAGATGGTGAATTATTAAAAACGGACTATTCTTGTTATCCTTTGTTGAAAGGGATGTGTTATGGGTACAATTATGTACCCATAGCATTTTTCTTGTTGAAAACCCATATATTGCCCCATCCTCTTGATTTGACCCTTGGAATCTTATTCATTTGTTGAGCTTACACAAGGACATGACCTCTTCTTTTTATGAACAATAATACTACTCAAACAGGGATTGCAAATAGAGGGGGAATAAGTGCTGCATTGTGTGGCCAAGGTTTTTTTTTTTTTTTGCCCTCAAACTGTCCAATGTTGTTGCGTCACGTGTCCCCCTATTTTTAATTCTCGTCATTGAACATGTTTGTGTAGCATGATTGTTTTATGAATACCTCCTGCTTTCCACTTGTAACTAAAGATAAGAATTTTTTTAATATTTTTTTATAATAATTAAATAAGTTAAATAATTTATACCAAACATCTTAAATAAAAAAATACTATTTTTTTTATTTGAATAGCTAAGAGTCTTTTGAGTCTTACGACTTAACGTTCAAATTTCAAACTAATTAAAAAGGAAAAAAAAAAGGAAAATAATAAAAAAAAAATAACAAAGTCTAGTTCCACAAAAATTAAACAATCATAAAGTATTTGTTAAATGGGCCAATACCTCAAATAAATATATGGGGAAAATTTGTAACCACTATAATTTAAAACATATTTCACGAATACCAAACTTTGAGAAAATTTGAGGCATAATTAAATACATTTTTAAAGAAAAATTGCTAATAATTTGTGACTGAAATGTGTGATTATATATAATGTTAGAGTTTCCCCAACCTTATTAAACCCTAGAATTAAGTAAGTCGTTATTTTCTTTCCATTCAAATCTTTGGGACAAATAACGTAAGCATAATTGTTCTCCTATTGATTCTCTATTTTCCTCGTCTCGATCCCATCACAACCATCAATTGCCGGAGACGATTTCGGATCCAATCACAAATACCTTAATTGAGGTAAATGCTTGTTTATCAGAAATCACAAATACCTTAAGGGTCCGTTTAATTGTAAGAGTGAAAAGAAAATAAATTCCAGAGAAAGTAATTGCCTAAAAATTGTTTTGTATGGAATTGTTAATTAAGTGTGTTTGATTGGTATAATTTTAAAATTTTGTGTTCGTTTGGCTTTGTTTTACATGAAAATTGTCTATTAAAATGATAATTTTTTCCACAATTGGTTATAAAATTTGTTTCCATTCCCAAAAAGTAAGAAAAAAACGAAAAAAAAAAATTTCCTAAAAAATCATTTTTTTTTCAATCAAAGTTTAGTGTTCATTTGACTTTGTTTTACATGAAAATTGCTTATTAAAGTAA
>CAIGRH010004614.1:0-12166 GCA_903798295.1 Fraxinus nigra | reverse complement strand
GAAACTTTATTCATAGCAAATATTTTCACTGAAGACACAAGATCTATGTCTCCGATTTGGTGTGGTGCTGAATGCTCAATGCTGTGTCGGGTGTCAGTGAAGTTCATCTGAATTCTGAAGAGGAAAATAGTTTTTGATATATTAGATTAATCTTGAGATTATTAAATATAAATTAGGATTATTGAATAATAATGTATATGTAATAGAAAATTAGAAATTGACAAAAATACCCGCACATGACAAAATTATTGAATTTTACATATATGGGTTTTTCAGAAATTCTCATTTTTTAATTTTTATATATTTTTTTGTCGGTCAGGTTTGATTTTAAATCGCAATTAAAATTCTCAAACCTAAATCAAAACCAGTTTTTTTTTTTTTTGTTTAAAACCATTTCGTTGATTGATCCACGTGGCATCAAATCAGCGGTTTCTAAAATGCGATTTCAGTTCGATTTTTCGGTTGGACGATTTTTGCTTACAGTCCTAGGAAGAAAGACGAACTATTTCTCAATTTTTTGTTTTGTTTTTTATTTAACTTTTTTATTATTTTATTGGGGAAACATAAAATTATAATTTTTCCCTTTTAAAATTTTGGGTTGACTAATGGAGAAATTGACTAAAAATGGACGAAAGGATTATTTGTGCAATCAAATGTGAAATTAAGGTTGAAAATACCAAAAAAAGAAATGCACAAACGTTTTAAACAATAATATTGAAAAATAATCACGTTTATGTGATAATTACCATTTATCTTTATGTATCCACGCTGTGCCTGTTTTCAACCCACATCTCAAGCCATGTACCAATAACTCCTTCACCCATATGATGCTTTGCCAAAGAAAGGATGCCTTACTCGAGATACTCGCCTCAAGAAATTTTCTCTTTTACGACATTTGATGCAATGGATTAGTCTTCATGAAGACGAGCCAAGCTTCGTTAAATGATTCCAACTCACGAAAGCCAAGATCTCCTTCCCCTTTTGGTCGACAAAAACCCTCTTTTATCAAGTCAAAAGTTCACTTCTTCATAATTGCTTTAACTATATGGCTTCGTATTAATAATGTTTACATTCCATATTGTTACATGTGTATTTGCAATAGGTGATGGACATAGTCGTAACTTGTTAGATTTCTTTAAGGTTGGACAAAACTTTTGAATCGAATCTGACTCGAATCGAACTGAACTGAATCGAGCGATTTTTTTTAAGTTAAATGCTCGAATGAGTATTTGACTTGAAAATCGATGAATTTGATTCAGTTCTCGATTTTAGATTAAGAACCGAATTTCTTTAAATTTTTTATCTTAAAGAAGTCAGATTATTTTATTTTTTCTAAATAAATTTGTTAACTAATTAATTTAGTCCAAACTCAAAATATGGTATTTCTATTTCTAATTTTCAGCATAAGCTTAACTTAATCAAATTGACCTAAATTTTATCAAAATCTTTTTCTATACTAGTGTCATTTCCGCCATTTGGGAAAAATAGAATTTGAAATTGGGTGCGACTATCTTCATTATTGTGAGTTCGCTATCTTTTCTTTTCTTGTGATTTACCGGTCAAATATTTGAAGAACTCAATAAAGAGAGGCACGAAAGATACCACGAGATTGGACTACGTTATTTTGTAAAAGTTAAGATTGAATATATCATATGTTGAATTAATGTAGCGTTGTTGCAAATATTTAAAAGTTTAATTGATGTACAGAACTTGGGAACCGAATGAAACCAAATCGAACTTGAACGGTTCCATAATTAAATTTGGACTTGACGGTTCGATTTAATAAATACTCGAAAATTTGGGTTATATTCTCTTCAGAATCAAACCTTATCAATTCGGACCATGTCCAGCCATAGATTTCGTCCTTTGAAGAGCAAAAAGGTCAACCCCTTCTTTAATGAATTAAATTGCGATTCCATTTTAAATAAGAAACGAAAAAAGGGAAAAATTTATATATGAAATGAAAAGAGCATCTCTTCTTCTCACCTACCATCATCTCCACACGGTTCATCCCACAAGTCTCGAAAATATCACCACCGTGGTGATCACCAAACGTGGAATTAATGGTAAAAGAACATTTAAAAAATTCAAAGATTTTGATCGAATCAACCAATTTACATTTCTGGCTTGTTTTGATGGTTCCAACACTTTGGTTAATTTTTTGATTGAATTGACCAATTCACTTTAATGAATCATTATGAAAAAAGGAAATTTAGTTGATCGATACTTGGAAAGACGAAGTGCATTGTCTCTCCTCTTCTTCTTTTCTATTTCACCAAATTGAACAAGTATGAGAATATCACAAACCCATAGCTTGGAGACTATTGGTGCAATTTTTCCCGATCTCGAAATACCTAAACATGTATTATTAAATCAATTAGGCATATAACTTGAAATTTAAGGAGCAATTTATAATCATAGACAAGAAAAAGGTATGGAATAAAAATGGAGTGAAACCAAACTCAGATGGGGAAGAGTGAAAAAAAAGAAAAAGATAAAACGGGACTGAAAATGAATAAAGCTTTTTTTAATAACCAAATTTGCAAAATCTATATAATATATTAAGGAAAATGTTTATTGTATATAACTATTTACGTAATGTTTTACATAATGACGAGATGTCAAAATCTAAGCGGAAAAATTATTTGATTAATGTGATTTTGATCTAAATAAATCTTATTATATCATTTGTTGATAGATTATAATCTAAAGTGTTTTGTACATGTAACACGGCCCATATATTAGATATCACAAGTGAAAATAAATCTTGATCTACACGAATCTCGAGTTATTATAAATAAATTTATTTCTATTCATATATTTAGAAATTTTAACAGGTATTTAAATTCAAGTATTAACAATTAATTCTTATGTACCAAATGTAGTATAAAAATATAATCCATTTGTAGTATTTCATCGTTAAAAAAAAACTTGAATCATAGAAGTTAAATTTTGAGAGTACAAAATTTTTTTTCTTAAATTTCTATCGTAAATTTTTTTTAGTTTATTTGAGATTAACCAAATCCTCTCGACAAATTAAAATCAAATATTACTTTTACATTACTTATAAAGTACTTCAAAATAACGTGCAATGCATTGTCAACTCTGATTAGTCTAGACGAAAAAGCTGGTGATATATTTTCACTTAAATTTTTTGTCTTGACTTTTACCTAATTCAACAAATATTTTATGAAAAAATTACTTCATCTTGTGTAACACTCGTTTTAATGACCCAATTCGCAACATCTACAAATAAAAAAAAAATAAAAAAAAAAAGTTGTGAGAATTCAATGTGATTGTCTTTTCATTTAAATTTTTTGCCATCACTTTCACCTAATTCAACAAATATCATCTGTAGCTTTATTATAATTTGTCTTTTAGCATTAATTAATGAAAAATGGGATTCTTTTATGCACTTTATTATATTCAATTTGGGATTTATTTATTTTCTTATGCAAATTAAAAGTATTTACTCTTAAAAGAATATGCTAATTTCCGAATGTTTGGGAGAATATTAGAAGTAAGGAAATCTACTAATTATTGCAATTTAACTTTTTGATAAAGTTTGGAAGGGAACATTTGATTTGAAACGGAAAGTATTAGAAAATACTATGTTGTTCGTTGATACACTTTTTTACTTTCTCGATAACAATATAAACAAATCATATTAGAAAACAAATATATCCGACATTCAATCTGTAGCAAAAATGTTAGTGGAGCTACGTTGCATGAGCATGCACGCTGAGACGTTACAAAATTAGATCTTATTAAATATTCGAACAGTCATGACAAGTGTCAAATATGCATTTTCTCGACAGTTATTTAAGGAATGATTCAATATTCGAATGTCGTTCTTATCCTTAATTCTATTCGCTTGTCGTATTCATTAAATCATTGATGAACCTCAAACAAACCCTAATAGTCCCTCTATCCTAGCATCTTCAAAATCTTAAGGGGTGTCGGTCGGACATTATTTTATTCATTTGGAGAACCAAATCTTCAGATTTTATTTTTATTAAATTTACTATTTTCTCTTAATAAAGGTCGAGCTAGTATCGAAAATTATAAATACGTAAAAATTAAAATTCAGATTTTAATCTAAATTAAAGATAACAATTAATTTTAATAACACTTTAATGAGATGTAACTTTTTAATCATATATTTCATTAAATTTTACCAAAATTTACAAAAAAAAAAAAAACAAAAAAATAAAATAAAATTGATTTTAATGATTTAATCCCACCAAAATATCATATTATTAAAATATATATCAATTTGTTCTCACTATCTAAAACCGAAGCCACGTATCATACAGCGAGACAAACTCAACCGAACCTAAAACCCCTATACCACTCTCAACCCAACTGAATCTCACTCCTCTCTATCTCCAAACATACACAGTTCAGAAATTCTAAGAACTTCCGCCGTCTTATGTTCTAGGAATTTTCTTTGTTCATTTTCCAGAAATCCAGAACCAGAGATCGTTCCTTCTGCATCACAGGTAATTATATTAAATTTTCTTTGTTCATTACGAACTTCTCCCATCTCAGCCTCGGATTACGTCTTGTTCCAGAAACCTCGAATTCAAAGATCGTTCCTTCATTCTGCAACAAGGTCATTAATTATATTTGAAGTTTTAATTTCTATGATTAAAACGTACTGTCAATCTTATTTTAGTTTGGGCCGACGCCAAGTTTCCCCGCCAACTTCCGCCGTCTTCCAGCAGTGGTTCAGCCGCTTCAATTATCCTCATCTGACTCATTCATTGTCATTTTATAATTCTTCAACTCAAAATAGGCGAAAACTTTTCCCTTACCTGACACGGTTTTATCATCTTTTTTTACTCATCGAAAATCATTTATTCTTGGCTTGTTCCAGAAATGACAGCAGTTTTGAATTTTTTATTTTGAATGAAATGGAGGAATCTCGTACTGTTACTTTGGGTTTTTATTTGAATTTCTTTATGCTGGTTCAATATTTGCAGATTTTGGGGAAACGAGTGGGTCAGTGGGATATGATATTACAACACTAAAATAGTCATAAAATTAAAATCTGATCATAAGTTTTTTGATGAAATTCCTATATACATACAACTACTTTTTCTGTACACATTTTGTTTAAATTACTGAAGTCTGAATGAAATTACAGATATGATTGGTTAACTTGAAGTTCCAATGCAGGGATTTTGTGATGGATTCTAGAGTTCCAGCCCAATCTCAGCCTCGACACAAGTTCACCTTGCCGCCTTTGAATTCGAACAAGGAGACCCAATCTAGCCGCCGCCGTCGCAGCCCTTCTGTCAAGTCTCCTTCCCTGAAATCCCACCCATCCACCAGATCTTGGCCCCAAGAGTTGCAGAGACCCTCACCGTTAAGCAATTCTGCTTCAAAGCAGCCGGTTCTTGTCAGCAGGAGCCATTCCATGAAGTCAGAGTCTGGAGCTAAAGGAAATGGATCAAAAATTTTGATCAAAATTCCATGCAAGAATGAGAAAAAAAATCAGGTAGAGCGGAAGGAGGGAGGGGCTGGAGAAAATACGGAGAAGAAGAATTTGAGCTTTGAGATCTCTTTATCACAACTGGAGATTGAAGAGGATATCTATAGTTTCACTGGATTGAGGCCTAACAGGAGGCCTAAGAAGAGAGCGAAGAATGTTCAGAAACAGTTGGACGTAAGAAAAGTTCGATCTATCTAATTATTGTAGCTTGAATTTCTTTTCTTCCCATTTTTATTGAATTTTGCAATTTACTTATCCTAAATTAATGTGCAGGATGTGTTTCCTGGATCATGGTTGGAATCAATAACTCCTGATTCATACAAGGTATCTAAAAACTAACTGAAGTTAGAGTCTTGAATACCGCAAACCGGTTTGCACCATCGCTGGAATCTGAAATTTTTTGTAAATGTGAACTGAAGAACAAGGCTCTTTAGTCTTTATGTTCCCTTTACATTTTAGAAGGTTCGTGCATATCTTATAGAATTGTGTAGAAGTTAAGTTTTTATAAACAGAGACTGTTGCAAATTTGAATTTTATTTTGTTATGATTTTCATTTTCATTTTCAATACTAGTTTGGTTTTAGATACTTTTTTATTGAATATTTCCTCGCTTACCTACTGTGCAAAGAGACTGTTTGAGAATGCAGGATGCTTTTCCTGGATCATGGTTGAAACCAATAACTTTGATTCATACAAGGTATCTAAAACTAACTGAAGTTAGGGTCTTGAATACTGCAGACGGGGTTGTTTGCACCATTGCTGCATTAAAGATAGAATTTGAAATTTTTTGTATATGTGAACTGAAGAACAAGGGCTCTTTAGTCTTTATGTTCCCTTTACATTTTAGAAGTTTCGTGCTTATCATATAGAATTGTGAGTAGAAGTTAAGTTTTTATGAACAGAGACGGTTGCAAATTTGAATTTTATTTTATTATGAGTTTCATTTCCAATGCTCGTTTGGTTTTAGATACTTTTATAATGAATTTTTCCTCGCTTGCCTACTGTGTGAAGATACTGTGAGAGAAATCAGATGATTGGAAATGAATTATTTTGTATAACGTATAGCGAGACTTATTATACAGCTTTCAATTCTGAATGTTGGGAAAAAAAAAACATTGTTGGCTATTCCTCAAAACACGATAGTATAACTTGTCACTTTCCTATGATCATAAGCGGTCATAAGATATATCCTCAGAACGCAATAGCATAACTCGTCAGTTTTCTATGATCATAAGTGGTCATAGGATATATCCTTATCTCCATGCAACTAATTCAACAAATTCTGGAACACTTTGATAATATTAGTGATCCCCATGTTCATCTCCGTGCTGCTAATTATAAAACTCTGAACCCTTTGCTGATATTAATTTACCTCATGTACATAAGTGACCTTAGGATATCATTGTTTTCAGTTGTGTTAACTCAACAAACTGTGAACACTGTTAATGTGAAATTTGAAATATTGAATTCTCATACATATGATAATTCTCTAGGCATTATTCAGACGGTGCAGTTGAGTCACATCTGGTGAAAATGGTCTTAGTTTCTAATTATTGTTTACAAAGTCTTGTTTTTGTAGCACTTTCTTTGTTAAAGTAGTCAACTCAACTTCAACCCAGTAAAATTGACTGTATCAAGTCAAAAGTGATTCTAAATAGTCAAACCAGCCTCCATTTTTTCTTTCGTTAAATGATCAAGTCCATTAATATGTTTATAATTCCAAAGTTTTTAATTCTAATAATTATTAAGTTATTGTAGAAAAATAGTTTCATAGCTGTGCAATATTCGTGCTGTTCTGGGTTAGGTGTGAATTTTAAGTTATTGAGCTTCATGATTTTGAATTTAAGCGATAATTTTACACACAAGATACTCAAACTTTGGCTTCCATATGTTTTTTTTCCTTCAAGTTCCTATTTATCCAGGATTTTGAAAGCTATTAATATATTCAGCAAGAAGGAACTCTGCAGTGTCTGTTACCAAGATCAAAACAGCTAAACTTCTTTGAGTAACCAAAATATAAGGAGGTTACTTTTTGCCACCCTCGACTCCCCATACATGGTGGTAATTCATCTTCAGAATCTGTGCACGTGGTTTGCACCTTTGCAGCTGCATTGAGATATCTCCATCTATACTCCGGATCTCGGCCCTGAAAGTCACCGAGACTGTCACCCTTTGAGTGATTCTGCTTCAGTGCAGCTGGTGCAGGTGAGCAAGAGCGATTCCGGGAAGTCAGTCTGACAGTAAGAATAAGGTTTCTTAGTCGAATACTTTTCAAGGCTTTGATGTGTCAAAGAAGAACCAAAGGGAGCAGAAGGCATAAAGCTGGAACTAAAGGAAATGAATCAAAAATCTTGATCAAACTTCTGTGCAAGAATGAGAAAAAAAAATCAGGAAGAGCGGATGGAGAGAGGGGCTGGAGAAAATACGGAGAAGAAGAATTTGAGCTTTGAGATCTCTTTATCACAACTGGAGATTGAAGAGGATATTTATAGTTTCACTGGATTAAGGCCTAACAGGAGCCCTAAGAGCAGAGCGAAGAATGTTCAGAAACAGTTGGACGTAAGAAAAGTTCGATCTATCTAATTATTGTAGCTTGAATTTCTTTTCTTCTCCTTTTTATTGAATTTTGCAAGTGCAGGATGTGTTTCCTGGATCATGGTTGGAAAGTAACTCCTGATTCATACAAGGTATCTAAAAACTAACTGAAGTTAAGAGTCTTGAATACTGCAAACGGGTTTGCACCATCGCTGCGTTAAAGGTGGAATCTGAATTTTTTTGTAAATGTGAACTGAAGAACAAGGGCTCTGTAGTCTTCATGTTCCCTTTACATTTTAGAAGTTTTGTGCATGTCTTATAGAATTGTGTAGAAGTTGAGTTTTTAAGAACAGAGACGGTTGCAAATTTGAATTTTATTTTATTATGATTTTCATTTTCAATACTCGTTTGGTTTTAGATACTTTTTTATTGAATTTTTCCTCGCTCACCTACTGTGCAAAGAGACTGTTTGAGAATGAAGGATGTTTTTCCTGGATCATGGTTGAAATCAATAACTTTCGATTCATACAAGATATCTAAAACTAACTGAAGTTAGGGTCTCGAATACTGCAGACGGGGTTGTTCGCACCATTGCCGCATTAAAGATGGAATCTGAGAATTTTTGTATATGGGAACTGAAGAACAAGGGCTCTTTAGTCTTTATTCCCTTTACATTTTAGAAGTTTCGTGCTTATCTTGTAGAATTGTGAGTAGAAGTTAAGTTTTTTTGAACAGAGACTGTTGCAAATTTGAATTTTATTTTATTATGAGTTTCATTTCCAATTCTCGTTTGGTTTTAGATACTTTTATATTGAATTTTTCCTCGCTTGCCTACTGTGCGAAGATACTGTTTGAGAAATCAGATGTTTGGAAATGAATTATTTTGTATAACGCATGGCGAGACTTATTATACAGCTTTCAATTCTGAATGTCGGGAAAAAATGTTGGCTATTCCTCAAAACAATTAGTATAACTTGTCAGTTTCCTATGATCATAAGCGGTCATAAGATATATCCTCAGAACACAATAGCATAACTCGTCAGTTTCCTATCATCATAAGCGGTCATAGGATATGTCCTTGTCTCCATGCAATTAATCTATGATGCACGGATACGGACACGTGTGTTCGGCACGATACGTGTCGGATACGGACACGTGTGTTCATAAGTAACCTTAGGATATCATTGTTTTCAGTCGTGTTAACTCAACAAACTGTGAACACTGTTAGTGTGAAATTTGAAATGTTGAATTCTCATACATATGATAATTCTCTAGGCATTATTCAGACGGTGCAGTTGAGTCACATCTGGTGAAAATGGTCTTAGTTTCTAATTATTGTTTACACAGTCTTGTTTTTGTTTCAACCAAGTAAAATTGACCCCAACATGGTTAAAATTGACTGTATCGAGTCAAAAGTTCCCGTTTTTCTTTAGTTAAATGATCAAGTCCATTAATATGTTTATAATTCTAAAGTTCATAATTCTAATAATTATTAAGTTATTCTGAAAATAACGTCTGATATAGAAAAATAGTTTCATACCTGTGCAATATTCGTGCTGTTTTGGGTTAGGTGTGAATTTTAAGTTATTGAGCTTCATGATTTTGAATTTAAGTGACATTTTTATTGAGCTTCATGATTTTGAATTTAAGTGACATTTTTACACGCAAGATACTAAACTTTGGCTTCCATATGTTTTTTTTTTTACCTCAAGTTCCTATTTATCCAGGATTTTGAAAGCTATTAATATATTCAGCAAGAAGGAGCTCTGCAATGTCTGTTACCAAGATCAAAACAGACTTCTTTTGAGTAACCAAAATATAAGGAAGTTACTTTTTGCCACCCTCGACTCACCATAAATGGTGGTAATTCATCTTCATAATCTGTGCACATGTGGTTTGCACCTTTGCAGCTGCATTGAGGTATCCCCATCTATCCTCCGGATCTCAGCCATGAAAGTCACCGAGACTGCTACCCTTTGAGTGATTCTGCTTCAGTGCAGCTGGTGCTGGTGAGCAAGAGCGATTCCGGGAAGTCAGTCTGACAGTAAGAATAAGGTTTCTTAGTCGAATACTGCTCAAGGTTTTGACGTGTCAAAGAAGAAACCAAAGGGACCAGATGCTGGAACTAAAGGAAATGAATCAAAAATCTTGATCAAACTTCTGTGCAAGAATGAGAAAAAAAATCAGGAAGAGCCGTGGGAGAGAGCTGCTGGACAAAATAACGTATGAGAGAATGAGGCAAATGGTGGTAGTTGAAAAGTGCATTTTCTAACGTATATTTAGCAACATTACATGATTTATTGTTGACATTAATGCTTGAATATGGCTTAATTCGATATAAATTGTGCTTATAGGACTACATTGATGGATGAATGAAATGTATGCGAAAACGACTGAAAAAGGACCAAAATGAAGGAAAATCAAAATTTAGGGGACTGAAATGCAAATATCCAAAAGATGACTCGGAAGAGAAATTGAAGATGCAAGTATGGCAACATCAAATTAAGCATGAGAATTATGCATTGGAAGGAGGAAATGGAAAAGAGATCAAGAAGTGTATAATTGAAGTTTGAGGACTGAATTCCTCTAATTTGGAAGATTGTAAGGATGCGACCGCATAGGAGCAGACAGAGAAAAAAATAAAAAAAGAGAGGACATTTATGCGAACGCATAGAGTAGTGGTCAAAAGAAGAACACAAAGAAGTCGAACTTTGAGATCTCTCTAACAGAATTGGAGATTGAGAAAGATATATACAGTCTGATCTATCTAATTATTTTGGCTTGAATTTCTTTTCTTCCTCTTTTTAATTGAATTTTGCAATTTATCTAATTTAATGTCCAGCATGGTTGGAGTCAATAACTCTTGATTCATACAAGGTATCTAAAAATTAACTAAAGGTCTTGAGAGATGATGCTTAAGGTTTGATTACCATCGTTGTTCCAGTTTGACTGGTTTCATGTTGAGAATGACTATGTTGTATGCAGGGTTAGATACAATCTTTCTGGAGGTGTGTTTATTCCGGGTTAGGAGTAATCATCCTGTATATGCGCTTATGGAAATTCATGGTGCCTTTTTTCCCTGGAATTTTGGGACAGCATTTAAATATGGAATCTGCAGTATTTTTGTAAAGGTGAAATAAAGAACAAGTTCTCTTTAAGGTTTATGTTCCTTTTCCTTTTTAAGTGTTTCATACTTATCTCAAAGAATTGACAGTATTCTTTATGAGCAGGTTATATCATTAAGAGTTTCATTTTCAATACTCATTTGATGTTGCAATTGTTGTAATTTTTAAGTGGATAAACTACTAGGTTGAAATACAAACTTCTTTATTTGGAAAGATGAACAAAAATAGTAATCAAGATAATCAAAGTGGCTTTTGTCTTATTAAAACCGAAAGCTATAGTCACCACATAAATGTTAAATGGTTTCTAATTGCATGCTCAGATACACACAAAAAACATCTATTAATTTTTCAGCTTCTCTTCCCTTATGTTTCCAAGAATTTGTGGTCTGCCTTTATTCAGATTTGATAAACAACTTATGAAAAACAACAAGGAAAATAAATTCGTCAACTACAATAAAATAACAAAATAAGAAATCGAAATTGCAGCAAGAAAACAAAAAAATTCCCAAATCGAGGCTTGTGTGGACACAGTTTCTCACCCCCTCACCGTTCGTGCTTGATGTATAATTTGAACGTCTGCTTCCTAGGATACAATGGTTAACCGGTAAAGTCTGAGCACAACAAATTTTACTCCGGCGAATCGAGTTAGTGCTCGAACAATATCATCACCAGAAAATCGAAACAAAGTTTGAAAGGAAAAACAGTATGCAAGATAGACAGAAGCAAAATGTAGAATTGGAGTTTCGATAGTATGCAGAACAGGAGGAAAATGGTTCTCCTATGTAGATTTTTAACTTTGTGACATTCGTGTGCGCAGGTCACGCTCGCACACGAGTTCAAGGTCCGAAACCCATTTCGGTCCGTGATTTGCACCCCCCTGCGCGCGTACGTGGAGAGAGCCTCTATGCTACACATGATTACACCATTCTAAAGTGCAATCCTTTATAAAGTGGTTTTAACTTTCATCAACTTCCTATGTGGGACAAAACTTAAATTTTTCCTTTCCCACC
>CAIGRH010004596.1:0-19540 GCA_903798295.1 Fraxinus nigra | reverse complement strand
GGGAACGATAATTCGGACTCTTAAATCCACTATATTACTTGTTACGATATCGTACACTTGCGATATAAAAATACTCAACAACTATATATTCTCCAAAAATTACAAACTCATTTTCAACAAAAAAAAATGTGGCTCAAATATTGACATATTTAGGAGAAACAAAACCAGAGAAAAGATTACTCTTCCCTATTTTTGCTTCTTATCAACTACCAGAATATATTTAATAAAAATAATAATTTTAGAGAATATGAAGTTAAGAAGCCGGGAAAAAATTTGTTTGGTTGATAATGTGGGGTTGAAGATGACATTGAATAAAATGAGGTTCAAACAAGTGCCAAGTTTCCTTAGCCCTGATTGACAACTATTAAAATAATTTTTTTCACACACTCATTTTCAATCACATTTTCAGTTCTTATAATAAAATATTTTACACGTAAAAAAAAAAACTACTTTTAACCACATATTCTCTAAAAAAAATTCACTATTTCAAAACTCATTTTTCTAAAAAAAAAATCATTTAAATGATAGTCAAAAGGGGCTTAGTTGCTTCAACTCGAGCCTTGGTCGAGGACCTCGTAGAGTGCCCCTACAAATTCGGGTGATTCAATAGAATTGTCATGTAGCCATTTGATGTAGATTTTATTTAAATAAATCTTGTAAAAAGTGATTTTGTTAGAAAATGTGTAGTTAAAAAGTAAGAAAAATGTTGAGAGTTCATTGGCAAAACTATTTTGTTGAGAAAATGTGCAATTAAAAATGAGTTCAGAAAAATTGAATTTTATAGAATCAGTACCAAACATATATTTGTGTGTGTAGTTCATACAATTGAAAGTGTACTAATGATTTTATCCCACCCAAAATCTTACATGTGTGTATAGGCCCGTTCGGTAGGGATTAAAATCAGATTAAAATTGAAAAAACTAGCCGTTATTGTTGATTTTTATTAGACGAGTGGGATCCAGTAACGGTCATATTTTCAATTTTAATTAAATTTTAATCCCTACCGAACGGAGTCTATATATCGAGCTTGTTGCCTATGTGAATAGAAGGCTAACGCGGATGCTCTTGCGCTTTGCGTGGGGTGTCATTAAGGGCCATGTTGGCTGTCCATATGTCATCGCCCTAATACAAATATAGGAGTATTAAGTGGAGTGAATTGCTTGTCAAGTCATCTTGTCCCATTAACAGAGTCGAGTTGACTTGATTCATGTTCGAGGTAAGCTGTTGGCGCGAGTGATCCAGTTAGCTTACACGGGAGCTCTCAGCTCACTTAGCCCTATACAAATACAACACCCGAAATCTAAGAATTTGGATTTTTCTTTTTTATATATAAAAGTGTGTTACTTAGGTTTTTTGAATTCGGGTTAAATTATTTTTCCTTATTTTCTTTTTGTTTAATATAGTATCCTTACATTCTAGTACAAGTTCCAACAACTAATGAAAACAAATGAATTAAGTTAGCTAGCTTTGATTTGTTGAAGAGAAAAAACTAAAACGAAGGATCAAAATGGAGGCCAGCTTACTTTAACTAAGTCCAATCCTGCATAGTTCTCTAGTTATTAAGCTCAATTGGATCATTTTTCGAGTTTAGAATTATACTAAGTTTTTACAGTATTTTTTAAACTCATTCAAGTACAACAGAGTAAAATTTTAGAATTTTTCAATATTATTTAGGCACAAAATTGGATACTCAATCACGTGCCAAAAGCTATTCCCTCGTACATTGAACACAACACAAGAAAAAATGGGATGAATTATCTTGCTGACCTCCAAATAACTAGAATCCAAAGCCAACAGATAAAGAACTCATCGGGATTTTAGTTCTCATCCCAAAATTTGCAAAATCTAATTTGGGGTGACAATTTGAAAATCGGACAGAAAGTTACCTGTTTACATATTCAAATCCACCCATCCAATCACATTTTCATGCCAACATTAGGTTAAAATTCGTAGAATTTCTTAGGTGCAATCCCTTTTGAAAAAATATGCCTATTCATATGTAAAAAAAAATAAGAATTTCATACCATAAACATTCACATAGTTGAATTGTCAATGAAATTCTTGATTTCGATTAATCCCTTAGGCTCATAAAAATTGTTATGATCTTAAAATTTAACTTTTACAGTTCATAATTTGCAACTACATTTATAAACATAAAATATATGGGTGTGTTTTGATCGTGCTTAAAATTCAATTAAAATTGAAAATATAGTCGTTATTGAGTCTCACTCTTCTAATAAAAGTTGACAATAACGACTAATTTTTCAATTCTAATATGATTTTATTGTCTACCGAACACGCACTATATATTACTAGCTACCTCGATTCTTGATACGAAAATGAAATTTCTTTACTTCGAATAATCAAATTTGTAGTAACAAAATCCTTATTTTTCATTATTGCAAATAAGTTAAAACTAACATTTGAGAGGAAGGAGAAATGAAATTCAGATTTGAGGAGAGAGGGTAAAACTTTGATATTTATCTTGTTGTAACCTCTCTTTTTAAGAAAAAACTAAATTGGCGCGTTATTTTAATCATAAACCTTGTTTAATTGTGTACCTTAAATTGAAAATCTGAAGTTTTTAATTCCAAAAATTATTCTTTTAATTTTTTTTTATATATAAAATCTGCATGATAACACAAATCTGATTTATAGTATTTGAGAATCAAACATATATGTACAATGAATTCCTCAAGCCTCGACTTGAATATATGTTTCTAATGAAAATCCTGCAAGCTTCCTTTTAATTGCTGGAGGGTGGTATGTATTTAAGAACTAGATTTAGGAAAATCCTGGTTCAAATTGTTTTTTATCAAAGAGTTTGAGAAGAAAAATGTAAAAAAATAAAAAATAAAATCCCTTTTCTAATTGAAATCATTTTCTCATGTGTTGTCATTCATCTTTTAATATTTACAATGAAGTCCTCTTCATCTAAAACTATTATAGTTGACCCGAGGCAATTTTCTAAAGTTTGCAATTTAGTTCTCAAACTTTTCAATTGTCGAACGTATCTCTCAAAACTTATAAAATTTTAACGAAAGTTCCATTAATACTTCCAATTGATATCTTGCAATCCGATTAATCTTCAATTTCTTCAAATCAACTTCAATTAAGCTCCAAATAGCTCTTTACATATAAATCCTCAATTTTGCATCTAAATAAATAAAATAGAAGTCCGAATAATTGCATAAATACTCCCAAATTTAAACTATTATTCGTCCCAGACAAGAATATCTATTAAATACACAAGCAAACAAAAAATATAAATGCATTAGATAAAATTTTCGAACTTGCATCAAATATTGAAATCTTTTGATTCTTCACAAAAAGTTTTTAAATCGTGCAACTAAAGATAATTCTTTATTCATTCAATGTTTGATCCATATGTGTGTGTGCATAGCCAATCTAATAATTATGACTTTTAAATTTGTTATTTTTCGAACCCCTATGGTCAAATACTTTCTTTCTCTATCGTGAGATGCATACCCCCCAAACTTGTTTTTCAGTCACATACTCGATGTGTTTATTTTAAAGTTGATCATACAACACTCTTTTCCTTTCCCGCTCAAGTTTAGTTAGATTTCACAAATGAAAGTCATTACCTTGACACATGATGATTCTCCTTAAATTTGAATGTCTCAATTTCAAAATTTCAACGAGGATAATAACCTTCGCTTGAAGTCTAAATCTCAGATTAAGTATCAAATGCTTAGTCGGACAGAATCAGTTCATATAATTGTTTTGTCAATACCTCAACGTACCCTCGTGTAAATTTTTTTTTTTTTTTAATGTGTCCCTTCTTCTATTTTTGAGATCTTTTATTTGGTTATCGAAGGTAGTTTCACTCTACATGCAGGCAACATTCTTTCCCGATAGATCGTCTTCTAAACATTGGTAATGAATATGATCGAATTACTCAAGATTAGCTTCACACAAATATGTAGGTAAAATACCTATTCAAATGAAATCCTACAAACCTCATTTTAGTTGTTGGATAATGTTATGTATTTATAGAACAAGATTTAGGCAAAATCCTTATTCAAATTGATTTCCATTAAAGAGTTTGAGAAGAAAAAGAAACAAATCTCTTTTCTAATTGAACACATTTTCTCATGTATTTTAGTCCTCCATCTTTTAATATTTGCAATTAAGTCTTCTTCATTCTAAAATCATTATAGTTGACCGAGGTATGTTCTGAAAGTTTACAATTTAGTCCCAAACTTTTCAATTGTCGAATTTAAATTTCGAAACTTATACATTTTTACCAAATGATAAATTAATACTTCCAATTGATCTCTTTGCAATCCGCTTAGTATTTAATTACTTCAAATCAACTCCAATTAAACTCCAAATAGCTTCTTTTCACAAAAAATGTATCCAAGTTGGGATTTTCACACAATTAACATAATTTACACAAATTAAAAAGATATTCACTCAATTTACATATAAATAATTGAGAATAGAAGCTCGAATAAGTGTATAAAATGCACTTATAATGATTTTTTATGGTATCTACAAGAGTTGATATGTTTCGTTTCTCTTTGGTAGGGTATTTGAATATATAACTGTTATGTTAAGTTTTACATTCAATGATTTGATGTGATGCATATATTTTGGAATGTCCATTAGGTAAATTACATAGTAAGAAATTTGAAATATGGATGCGTAAACGCTACTTTCCCCAAAACAGAATTTGATGGAATTCAATTTCATTTTTTTCATATAGGTTTTAAATGGAGTTATAATAGTTTTGGAACTTTTATTCATTAGAGAAACGAAATAATTATTCTTTGTTATCAATTTAAAAATGAATCTATTATTGGTTATATGCACTTTATTTTATAATACATTAGATATGTTTTCATCTTCTATGCAACATGAATCCCATTTTCCTAATTTAAATTTGATTTTACCCTCTCTATTAAATATTTTGTTTTGCCTTCTTATAGTGCAGGATGAAGATTCTTCGTTATCCAAGTATGTGTCACGATGAAAACACTTTCAAAAATATTTTTAGCTAGTACTGTTACGCCTCGCCTCCGGAGCTCCAATGGAGATTGCCACATGGACAACAAAGCCACATTGGCAGAAAGTTAATAAGAAAGTCAGGGGAAGCTCAATAATGTCAAAATGACATAAGAAACAAACATTTGAAGTCTTTTCACTGGAGTCTAAGGCTGATGCCGAACCCTTTTCTCCCACACGAAGTGCTGAAGCTAGAAGCTGAGGCTCTTGCAAGTTCTTCGAAGCCAACTCTGAACCACTGAAGATTCGAAGATCCCTGGAATGACTGATGTGACGTTTACAATAAAGTATGTCAGTGTGTCAGTCTACAATGTAGAACAACTTATCCCTTGTCAATATTAATTATAGGAATAGACAATGATGTGAGGCTTTAGTGTAGGAGATGTGGCCACGTGATATTGATCCAACGATCGCCACATCGCCCATAACAATATAAATAGCTTTTCTTTGTAGGAAATAGGTGTTGACATCTCTGTAATCAAGAGATAAAAAACATATGTACTCAAACCCCTCAAGATATTCAGAAAATGATACTTAGCAATTCTTCCATAAGCTTTTCTTGACATGATAGTTGAGGACAAGTTTGAGTATTAAATACTTAGAATCTCTCACAAACCACTCACTCAATCTATCATTCTACATATTCCTTCAAACAGAGAGAGAGAGAGATATTCTTGGTTATTTGCCTGGTAGTCGTTAATAGCGCAATTGTCGCGGATTCATATGCCGAAGTCCAAATGTTTTCGTCTCTTGTCGAAAAGTGCCTCCAGCATCCATTTCAGGATGATTTCCATACTTATTCCGATAAAAAAGCGTCGGATCTATGCTTGACATGGTAAGAGTGAGCTCGACATCTGTTGGGCTCATTTTTTAGAGTCAACATATTGGCGCCGTCTGTGGGAAGTGAAATAATTACCACAAAAATACGTGGAGAAAAGTCTAGGCTACAAATGAAAGTTTGGCTGAAAGAGTTCAAACCCTTGAAAAAGGAGCTATTAGAGACCTAAAACCCTTGAAGAAAGGGAAAATCTCACACTAAGTGTTTGGAGAAAGATGAGTTCAAATGATGAAAGTGCACCTAGAAAGACAAAGGAATACCTTGAAGAAGGGGAACCCTCATGAGCTGCCTTAACTGCTCGCCCATGACCTCTAGCACGAAGATGGGGATGGTCCAGATGTGGGGGTAGGGTCGCAACTAGGCTTACTAGAGAAATGGCCACAATGGCAGCCAATATGAGAAACATAACCCAACAGAACTTGACCATGCAAGAGACGCTGATGAATATATAGGGACGAGGAAGATATCATGTCCCTCCCTATGCAGCCCCAGAGAACGCATTCCCGAATCCTTAAGGATATTACCATGAGGAAGAAGTCCAAAACCAAATGGCTGAGCACCATTATACCAGGATGGAGGCTCCACAGGAGAGAGAGGTCGAGGTGGATACATCAACCAATTATGCTTTGAAAAGGCCGTACAAAGCTCCATTCAATTTTCTTCCGAACTACAAGCTAAAAGACAGATCCTAGAGGTCGGCCAACATCTTCGAAAGGATAAGTTTGGGCTACCTAGAAATAGGCAGGATTATTTGCTCCAAGCGCTTAGAAATAGGTAGGCTTACCCTCCTCCTCTAGTGCCAAGGAATAGGCAACGTGAGCCTCGTCAATATGAAGAATAACATCCAACTCATCAGGGAGAGCCTCAAGTCTGTCCCTTATAAATAGACGTGAGAGAAGGGATCAAGCTAGGAATGAAGCAGGACCTTCTTAGCCACCTCTGCAGACTTACCAAGGGAAGGACGAGGACTTAGATGAGCCTCAGATATATCTTGCGACTAAATGATGATGATGATGAGCATTCCTCTTCTCAAAGGATATAAGGAATGCCCCCATGTTGAACCATTTTACACTCCCTAAAATTCGCAAGTATGATGGGAGAGGCGACCTTGCGAAGCACATGAACAACTACAAAACACACATGAATCTGAATGGGACCACGCCAGCTATGAAGTGTAGAGCTGCAACAAGCAAAGAGGGAGAAAAGCCCATTCAGAGATTTCAGGTTATGCGACAACAACAGGGTGAGTCACTAAAAAGTTTCTATCCTGCTTCACCGATGAAATGACATATTATGTGCAAGTCACAAATAGGGAAGCACTAAAAGCTTTGTGGAAAATATTAGACATGGATTTCCTTTTTGGAGGGACGTGCAGAACAGGGACCCAACCACTTATGACGCTCTATTGAAAATGAAAAGGCGTGAAATCCTCAATAAATAATTGAGAGATCATAGGAACAGGGCCAGCGAGGGTTTATCACCTCCTCAAATGCAAACAAGGAGAGGCCGTTCTTCCCAATTGATGGATCATCAGGCATCACTACAATGAGCACCATGTAGCAACGAACACTACACCCACAACGAGATTGAAGATCCCAAGAAAGTCAAAAAAATAATCCCAGTTTTGAGTTTGAACCAATAATTAATTAATGAATCAACCAAACAAAATCAGTATTTGAATAACCTCTTGATTACACAACACGTTGATCCACACTCGATATTGAATGCCATAAAAATTAGCTTGATAAGTTCACAATGTTCAATGAAGAACAATGGTTGAAGCACAATACCTTTCAATTGTATAATAATCTCAAATTGTCAAAAAGACTCTTATAATGAAAAATAACTTATTTATAAGAAAACCCTAGATTCTAATTAGAACCGGAAATAACTCAAAAAGATTACAAAATATCGCAATAAAAATAGAATTCTAGTGTAATAAAGAAATTCGTGAAAAAAGAAAAAATATGTCCAATGTTTGAACTATGCGACTGCATAATTCTTTTGGATGCGGTCTTATGGAAGAACAATTTTGCCTCCATTTGGTTTCGGTAGACGCCTATGCGACCACAAAGCTGTATCAACTATGCGGTCGTATAGTTAAGACTTTCAGCCTTTTTTCTCCTGCTTCAATCAACGTGATCCATTGGACTTCCGACCTCGACCCCAACATGAAACTTGTCTATTTTCCCATATAGATCATGATGTCATCCATCGTTGATTACACAAGTGATCCTATCGTCTCTTTCACCCACTTTTCTCTTGAACGTGTCATGATCTCCTTCGATAAGAAACGGGTCTTGCCCTGGAATCAGCTTCGTCGGGCTCGACTCCTGGATCATATCACGCTAAATCATGGACAAGAGCTTGCCGTAGCAACGCTCAATGTTGTGCCTACCTTAGCTTATGAAGAGGTCAATCCTGGTGCAGAAATACATCGGCATCATCCATACCCAAGGCACCCGCCAAGGGGACGAAGTAAGGGGCAAGGCGCTAAACCTAGAAATAGGGATGAAGCGCCCAACTAATGCACGTACCACCAATCCCATGGTCATCGTACAGAGAACTATTGGGACGTCGCAAGGCATTCCCTAAACTAAAATCAAGGAAATGAGAGATGCCCTCAAAGAATTGCTCCTTACAGGTAGAATCAATAGCATGGGAATAATGAACAGAGTCGGCCCAACCAAAATGACCCTCCAAGAGAGAGGAAGAACAACATTGAAAGGTTAGAGAGGGTCAAAGGTAAAGAAGGAGCCCCCACCTAGCAATGAACATGAGCCCATTAGAGAAATCGATACAATCATTGGAAGCTGCATGTTGGGGAAGAATCCAGGAATTCTCAAAGAAATTATGCTAGGAAAGTAAGTGATCCTCCTATAGCGAGCTACATAGTAAACCATGAGGACAATCCCACCTATGATATTCATTCAAAAAGATATGGTGGGAGTGCATTATCCTCACTGTGATGACCTAGTGGTAAGGATTGTCGTGTCTCGCAATGGTCTGAAAATAATGTTAGTGGATAATGGTACTCCGTCAGCATTATCTTTGGAACCACTTTTGACAAAATAAAAGTTGACCACGAGTTGACCTCAATGAGTTCCCCGTTGTATAGCTTTACGGGAGATAACATCATCCCAAGAGGTAAGATTACTCTAGCAATAGAGATGGAGATCGAACCTTTAATTGCTCGCCACTTTATGGAGTTCCTAGTGGTTGATAATCGATCTGCTTATCATAGAGTACTTGGGAGACCCACTACGAAGGAGCTATGGGCAGTCACCTCTATTCATCATCTATGCATGAAATTTCCTACTAAAATGGCTTTGCCATGATTAGAGGAGACCAATGAGGAGCTAGAGAATGCTACTCAAACTCCCTAAGGAAAGTGGAACAAAAAACCGTCAACGTCATTATCACCGATGTTTTCATGAGCGACCTCTCTAAACAAGGAGAAGACGTCGTTATGATCGAGGCCCCTGAAGAATGAGACATCCTCAGCACCATACAAGCCACTGAAGAAGGAAGAACTGCTGAAGAAGCAGAAATTGGACCTTCGCATCATTAATTGCAAGCCTTAAACAACTCCTATGGAAGAACTGGAGACCTTCCCAACAGATCCTATGGATCCATAAAAACACCTGCAGGTGAGAAGTAACTCACCACTGGAAATGTAGGAGGAGTTGAAAAACATCTTCTCAAAAACCTTGATATTTTTGCTTGGAAGCACAGCGACATGGTAGGCATTGACCCTAAGGTCAGTTGCCACCACTTGAATATTGATCCAAAGGCTACGGCACATAGGTAAAAGAGGAGAGCTCTCAACCTGGAAAGATATGAGGCTCTAAAAGACGAGGTTAAGAAGCTGATTGATAACGGGTTCATATGGAAATCTGTGTACCCAAAGTGAGTCTCAAACCCCGGTTCTGGTAAAAAAGCACAACGGAAAGTGGAGGGTATGTATAGATTTTTCAAATTTGAACCAAGTTTATCCTAATGACAGCTTCCCACTCCTCAGAATAGATCAACTCGTTGATTCAACTGCTGGGCATGAGCTCCTTAGCTTTATGGATGCCTATTCGGGATATAACCAGATCATTATGTTCCCGGCAGACGAAGAGCGTACATCTTTTATCACTAGTAAAGGGCTCTATTGTTACAAGGCCATGCCTTTTAGGTTGAAAAACGTCAGGGCAACCTACCAAAGACTTGTGAACAAGATGTTTGCCGACCTTATTAGGATAACCATGGAGGGTCTATGTAGATGACATGTTGGTGAAAAGTTTAAAGGTAAACGATCACATTACCCATCTCAATGAAACATTCCAAATTTTACGAAGGTATTGAATGAAGCTTAATCCCTTAAAATATGCTTTTAGGGTGTCATCGAGCAAATTCCTGTGTTACATCGTTAACCAAAGAGGCATCAAGGCAAATTCTGAAAAGGTCAAAGCTTTGATTGAAATGAGGTTCCCTTAAAAACAAAAAGAAGTGCAAAGCCTCACTGGACGAGTTGTAGCCTTAAATCGCTTCATTTCCAAGGCAACAGATAAGTACTTAGCCTTCTTTAAGGTCCTTAAGGAAGGAAACAAATTCCAGTGGATGGAGGAATGTGAACTAGCCTTACAAGAGCTTAAGAAGCACTTGGGTCAGGCACCCATTCTCTCCAAACTAAAGAATGATGAGGTACTAAATTTGTACTTAGTAGTAACTTCCGAGGCTTTGAGCTCAGTTGTGATTAGAGAAGAAGATAACCACCAGCTACTAGTTTATTATGTTAGTAAAACACTCTTAGCAGCATAAATTCAGTATCCCGACATGGAGAAGTTGGCCCTTTCCTTGGTAACATCATCTAGGAAGTTGAGACCCTATTTCCAAGCTCACAACATGCATGTATTGACAAATTACCCTCTCAAGCAGGTGCTTCAGAAGCCTGACACTTTAGGAAGGTTACTTAAATATGTTGTAGAACTTAATGAGTTCGACATCACCTTCAAACATAGGGCAGCCATCAAAGGGCAAGCCCTAGCAGACTTTGTAGCCCAAACGTGGAACCTTTTGGTTGATGGGTCTTCTGGACAGGGCCAGGAGAAGGAATCACTTGGTTAGCTTAGAGGGGCACAAACTTACTTGTGCTATGAGGTTCAGCTTCAAGGTCACAAACAATACAGTCGAATATGATGCCCTCTTAGCTGGCCTAAGATTGGCAAAGAAAATGCAAGTAAAGAGGCTTATCATCGACAGTGACTCCCAGCTAGTAGTTTGTCAGGTTCATGGGAATTTTTCTACCGGGGACAAGTCTATGACGGCATATTTAAAGTTGGTGATGAGTTTCATCCCTTTATTTAAGAAGTTTGAACTGGTACAGATCCCACGATCCTATAATGCCCATGTTGATGCACTCGCAAAATTGGCAAGCAGTAAGGACTCTGAACTACTCACGGTAGTCCCTATCGAGCACCTCTCTAGACCCTCTACTGAGGTAAATAGGATAATAATGTGGATAGAGGATACCCCACTTTGGATGAAGCCTATTATATCTTACCTCAGGGATCAGACATTGCCCATTGGGGAAAGAAGAGGCTCAAAGCTTAGGAAGAGGGCCGCACACTTCGTCTTCCAAGATGAGGTGCTGCACAAACGTAGATTTTCACCGTCTCTACTAAGGTGCATTGGAGGAGAACAAGCAAACTATATAATCAAGAAAATCCACGAGAGGGTTTGTGGCAATCACACATAAGGTTGGTCCTTGGCACATAAGGTATTTAGGCAAGAGTATTATTAGCCCACCTTGAAAAATGATGCGCAACAATTCGTTAGGAAATGTGATAAGTGCCAATGGTTTGCTACTATCTAAGACAATCCTCACAAGAGCTGAGTGTAGTTTCAAGCCCTTGGCCATTTGCAAAATGCGAAATCGATTTGATTGAACATATTTCCAAAGGAAGAAAAAATTCTAGCTTCGTAATTGTCGCCATTGATTTTTTCACAAAATGGGTAGAACTCAAACCACCTGCTAAGATAACTGAAGCGAACACTTCCAAGTTCCTATGGAAGAACATCATTTGTAGGTTCGAAATTCCTCATTCAATCGTATCAGACAATGACATGCAGTTCGATAACAAGAAGGTCTGGGATATGTGTGAAGAGTTGGGCATCAAGAAGCACTTTTCTTCCCTACATCACCCCCAGGCCAATGGGTAAGTCAAGGCTGTTAATAAAATGATTAAATACACCCTGAAGCGAAATCTGGATGCGTCTAAAGGCGCATGGGTTGATGAGTTGTCCCAAGTACTTTGGGCAATCAGGACAACAGAATGAACCGCTACTGGAGAGATCCCCTTCTCTATGGCCTATGGGGCTAAGGCTATGAGTCCCGTTGAGATAGGTCTTCTATCCCTCATGAGAATACACTTCAATGAGATAAATAATGATGAGATGAGAAGGTGTGGGCTGGACCTCATCGAAGAGAGGAGGGATGATTCTCAGGTCAAATTGGCCATGTATCAAAGAATAATGACTAGATATTACAACTCGAAAGTAAAGAATAAGTCATTTCATCTAAACGAACTAGTATTGTGAATGGTGTTCCCAAATTCGAAAGAGCATGGATTAGGGACCCTTGGCCCTAAGTGGGAGGGCCCTTTCTGCATTAGCAAAGAGGTTCGACATGGGACCTACAAGATCAAAGACATGGATGGAAAGGCACATCCTCATCCTTGGAATGTAGAACACTTCCGCAAATACTATAAATGATGTAAGACATCTTGTATAAATAGTTTGAATCAAATAAAATAATAGTTTGAATTAAATAAAATGCAGTTTTTGTTATATTAAATTATGAGTCAAAACTCTCTTCGAAAGGCCAAACACCTCGGAGATACATCTGCAAGAATAAAATGACCTTATAACGATAAAAACGTGAATTTATTATGAGGGCTTTGGACTCTACAAGTCATCCGACCCTATAAAAATAAGAGCAAAACAAGTTGCCTATACTTGTGCAAATTGTAAATAAAACTAGAGAAGAGTCTAAACCACTAAGAGAGCCTCGGCTCGTGCAAATCGATATGCTTAGAAGTTCGAAAAAACTATTAAGGTACACAAACCTATAACACTTGAACAAATTTTTAACGTTTAAGTCATTATTAAGAAAAAAATATGAGAAGGTTTGATGTTATTGAGGTCTTGCAAACACATTCGACCTCAACAACGTGATTATCCGATTCAGCAAAATGTAGAGTAATTAAGGGTCTCTCTTCGACCTATTATGTGAGTTTAATTCCGAACTTACACTTACAAAAGCTGAGTATGGATTAGGTCCAATCTCCTAATACTTGTCTAATTTATTAAGTAGGTTGAAATATTCGTGAACTTAACTAAGTTTATCAACATGCTTTACACTGGGTCAGATCCCAGGTACTTAGGAGGGTCTGATTTTGTTACATATTACCTCATTATTATTATTAAGTTGTCGGATGTCGTATGTTGTTATTAAGTTATAACATGAGTTAAATCAGAAGTTGTTGTTAAAAAACAACTGGGTTAGACCAAGGTTGTTAAACACATCAAAGCTGAGCAAAAGTAAGAAAATGCAGAAGTTGAATAAAAACCAATTGAGCTTCATTAGATAAAAAAATCACATTGTATGGGCCGAGTCCCTTACACTTGGACAAATTTCAAGGGAAAAAGTACATTGAAAGCTTAAGGGGGTCGGGGTTGAGGAGCCCCAAAGGGCACTTTAGCATCGGGGGCCACTTCCTCACCAACATCTTCGTCGAGCTCAATTACTTAGGTCTCCTCCACTGGAGTTTGTGGTTTAGCCTCCTCAGCTTCATCCCTAAGGAATTCAGCCCTCAGGTCAAAGGTCTTGACGTCCCAAGTGTGCATCTCTAACCACTCGATCACATTCGTGTAGGCATACCTCGTCCATTACTTTTCAAAACGTTGGTACGCTTTGGTAAGATGGAAGTTAGCTAGGAAGTTCTAGTCAGTATTTTTATTGGCGAGCTTGATGTCACTTCTGACGGTCTCAACTTTTTCTATTAGGCCGGCCACTTGGGAGGTCAGCTCCCCCACTTGCTTCCTCAATTTAGCATTCTCCTTATTGGCCTTTTCAAGGGCCTCAGCTTCCAACTTCTGATGGACATCAGAAGTCTCCACTCGCTTCGTTAAAGAGGCCACCTCACTTTGAGATAAATAGACCTCCTTCTTCAAATACTCAATTTATGCTAAGGTAAAAGCGAACTTCGTCGACCCCTCGGCCTCCCTCTTCTTTAATGTCTCAACCTCAGCCATAGCTTTGTTCGCAACTTCCTCAGCTTGGGAAGCCTTGCCCACGAACTTCCTATTCTTCCTCTGGAGATTCTTAAAGAGGGCCTTTACCTCGATAATCATCCCAAAGGACCTCGCAGCTTTGGCTAATGTTGTGGCAACGACGTCTACAACGTTATTCTTCTCCACGAGAGATTATCATTTATCCGTCCAGAGCTTGTGAAATAGCAGTTTGGATCTCGGGAGGTAAGAGTACGAGAGGTTTAGATTCGAGCTCCTCGGACCGGCTGGCCTGCCTTGAGAACGATCAGAAATGGTGGAGTCACTAGAGCCCTTTGATTTCTTTGGGGTTTGGCCCCTGAGGCTCTGAGGCAGCATGCCTCTTTTGCCCTCTGAAGCCGCAGCGATTGAGACTACCAATAGTTTCTCCCCTACAGGCATCTCAGATTGAGGAGGGAGAACGCCATTTGAGCTACCCTCCCCTGTGGTAGACACCCTAAATTTCTTTTTTGGTTCATCGACGATCGCTTTCTTTTCCTTATTAGCCAAAGGAGGTCGTCCTTCCTCTTAAGAGTTAGCCTCCTTACCGACCTTCTCAATTTTGTCCCTGCCTGCTTTTCTCTAACAGATGAGGACTTCATGCCTTTACGTCCAGAAGTCGAAGTGACAGCTAAGATAGTTGCCATGTCGGGGTGGAGAGTCTCTTCTTCTCAAAATTTTCTACAAAATCAGCAAAGTAAACGGGGTTAGAAAAAGCTCTACAAAGAAAAAAGGAAAAAAATACAAGTGTGAGAACTTTTCACCCCTCCTCGCCATTAAGAAAAAGTCTTCAAAAAAGTGGCTGGCCTAGATCAGGCGGTTGAAGTCATGCACGTTAGATGGTTTCTTATAAACCTCAGAGAGTATGTCTCAGCCACTCTCTATGAACTCGAACCGTTCGACTGACCCTATAGATAAAAACACGAAACGTAAGTAATAGACCTCATCAGTTCAAGAAATCAAAAAATAGGGAAATTCACTCACGAGGTTCGGAATAAGAGGTGGGAACTTTGACGTGGGGAACAAGGTTGCCCTCACATTCTTTCTACTTCCCCCTGACCTAGAACCAGGTCTCCTTCTATCCTTTAATGGACGTAGGAAGACCTAGGACGAATGAGGAGTGTGCTCTCCAAAGACATAAGGAATACCAGTCTCGGGAATCGCCATTTCCTAAGGAACGAAGCTTGTAAATGGTTTGAAGTACATGCAAAGGCATGTCTTCACCAAGAGAGGCCTTCTTCTAAAGGAAATAGGAACCCACTAGTTGGGCCCAGGAGTTCGAGGTGAGTTGGGTGGGGGGTAACCCATAAAGTGTAATAATTGCTCAGAAAAAAAGGGTGGATTGGCAGGTGAAGCCCGACCTCAAGAAGAACTCATTGATGGTGACACAACCTTGCATGGGATATCATGCTCGCTCATCGGGAGATGGGAAAGAAGCTTAATGCTGTAGGGGCTATATTTTTCCCTAATATTGGCTAAGCAGGTCGGATCTAATGAAAAGGGAATTTTGGCTACCCCCTAAGTGTCATCACTCCCTATTCGACTCCCAGAAATCGAAGTGCCTGGACTACCTTCAACGGCCCTTATAAGATCAGCCGTGCTGGTTAGTTGAACCCCCAATTTACTAGCTAACTCAGTCATGCTTACGCCATCCCCAGAAGGAGTGTAAGAGGCTATTGGTCCACAAAGTTGATTCAAAAGTTCACAAATAAGAGAAAAGACAACAATACTTACGAGTTTCTTGAAAAATATAAGGGGAATAACACTGAAATCAGCAAAAGTGACAAAGGAAAAGGGAAGAAAACTAGCAAATGAAGACTTAGAGAAAATCTCAAAGGAACTTGAAGAATCAAAGGATTTTTGAAAGCAATAAAGCAAAAATTCGTGCAAAAGTAAAGAAAATCCCTTCTAAAAGCCATGCGTTTTATAGGTAAACCAACTCAACTCCAGCTGTTGGATCACAATATGGACCATCCTATCGTTTATTCAAAAGTTTAGATCTAAACCGCCCAGAACATCTGACACTTGTCTTCAGAGGCCCAAATCTAGACGTCTGTCACACGCTCCCTCAGGCATCTGGGATTTATGAAGGGACGTGGGGGACATTCATCATTGCGCATTAAATACGGCGAAGATTGCATGTATTGGAAGTTGTATCGTTACATTCGTTTTTTCTTGGAAATGCACCAGACATCAAATCATTGAGGCATCATAATTAAGAGTGCCTTGTGTCTTTCAAAATCATTTAAAGATAATAAACCCCTCGTAATTATATAATCAGAGGCTTTGTGAATACCAGACCCTCCCCCATCTCTTCAACTCGGATATATCAAGGAACCTCAGATATATGAAGGAGCTGCAGATATATGAAGGAGCTTCTGAGAATGAAGTTCTGAGGTGCTCCATTCCAACAACCTATTCCAATGTGGATTAGAAATATAGATTTTTTTACCAAGGTAAACAACTTCGGATGATGTGAGGGAGGTCTGCACAAATCAGATGAGCCTACCCCTATAATGATGCGCTATCTCCCTTTCTTCCCTTATATTAGAAGCTTGTCATTTCAGAGATTATGCAACACTTGAAGTCCATGCATTACATAAATAATTATGCATAGACTTGGGAAACTATTGTTACGCTTCACCTCCAAAACTCCAATGGAGATTGCCACGTGGACAACAAAGCCACATTGGCAGAAAGTTAATAGGAAAGTTAGGGAAATGTCAATAAAGTCAAAATGATAGAAGAAACAAACATCTGAAGTCCTTTCACTAGAGTTTGAAGCTAATGCCGAACCCCATCCTCCCATACGAAGTACTGAAGCTAGATGCTGAGGCTCTTGCAAGTTCTCTGAAGCTTTAAACCGCCAAAAGTCCTTAAGTTGACGCTGACCCACTGAAGATTCGAAGATCCCTGGAATGACTGATATGACGTCTGTAATAAAGTGTGTCAATCTACAATGTAAAACGATCGATCCCTTGTCAATATTAATTATAGGAATAGACAATGATTTGAGGCTTTAGTGTATGAGATGTGGCCATGTGGTATTGATCCAACGATCGCCACGTAGGCCATAGCAATATAAATAGTTTCTCTTTGTAAGAAATAAGGGTTGACATCTTTGTAATCAAGAGATAAAGCACATATGTACTCAAAACCCTCAAGATATTCAGAAAAGGATACTTAGTAATTCTTCCATAAACTTTTCTTGGCATGATAGTTGAGGACAAGTTCGAGTATTAAATACTTAGAATCTCTCACAAACCACTCGCTCAATCTATCTTCCCACATATTCATTCAAACAAAGAGAAAGAGATATTCTTGGTTATTTGCCTAGCAGTCGTTGATAGCGCGATTGTTATGGATTCATACTGCCGGAGTCCGAACGTTTTTGTCTCTTGCCAGAAAGTGTCTTCCGTGTCCATTTCAGGTTGATTGTCGTACTTATTCTGGTAAAAACGCGTCGGATCCGTGTTTGACGTGACAAGAGTGTACCCGACATCTATTGGGCTCATTTTTTGGATCAACAAGTACCAATTATTTTTTTCTAGTTGCAATGTTTGATCTGCGTTTCAAATTACGTGGGTCGAACATTACTTTCAATTACTAAAAAATAATTAAAAATTTACCTTCAAAAAAAATATATACTTCGTACGAGAAAGAATCGTAAAATTGTATAATTCGTTCTAAGGTTCGAACTGTACAAATTTAACTTTCATGAGTTCGAAATTTAGGAAACTCATATGTTTGAAGTACCTAGATGAGATGAGACATTAGTAGTGGCCACATCTTTAAAGTTTCAAGGTGGGGATGAGAAACATGGTCCTCGTTCTGTTTAAAATTCAATTCAAAATATAACTTTATGATCACATAAAAAGAAAAGAATTATCATCATTTCTAAAGAGAACGTGAACTATTTTATAAATTGAAAAAAAAATAATGATTTTTATCAACTATAGACATTTAAAGAATAAAAGTAAAGAATAAAATAAATACATAAATGGGTGTGGTAAACAAGGCAAGGGGCTTTATAGGGACGAGGCAAGGGGTAAAGACATGAACATGAATATCCCGACCCGCTATGCGACATCTCTATTTCTTTTATTCTTTATTAAATTGTATTTATTTCATTTTTTTACCCAAAAAAAAAAAAAATTTAGATGAAATTCAAGAATATTATTAGTAGAAGAAAAAGAAATATGTGAGTTTGNTTTAAAGAATAAAAGTAAAGAATAAAATAAATACATAAATGGGTGTGGTAAACAAGGCAAGGGGCTTTATAGGGACGAGGCAAGGGGTAAAGACATGAACATGAATATCCCGACCCGCTATGCGACATCTCTATTTCTTTTATTCTTTATTAAATTGTATTTATTTCATTTTTTTACCCAAAAAAAAAAAATTTTAGATGCAAAATATAATTCATGTACAATTTTAACTTTGTCTACATAATATGCAGCCAACTTTTAGCCTATATTAAAAGAGGAGGATTTTTGTAATTTTATAATTATTTTATTAGATTCTTTTAATGTGATAGAATTTTATACACTCACCATTTCCATAATGAAATCACATCTTTGTTATACTTTGGGGGTAAAAACACAAATTTCGATTTTTTAACAAAAGAAAAATGTAAGTCACGACACGAGTGGCTCACGAGCCGACCCCGCTCGTCCCACCAAAGGACGAGTTAAGCTAGCTTATGCTCGTCTTGTAATATTTGCTAGCATGAACTACTCGCTGGTGGGGCGAGTTGAGCAATTCGACTCGACCCACTTAACAGTCGTATAACTTCTTCAATTTTTTTTATAAATCCTATTTTTATAAGAATTCAGAAGTTCAAATTCATTTGAAAATTTGACTGAGTTAATCATATTGACATATTGTTTTTATGTAAATGATAAGTAGTGTAGAAAAGCGGTAGGAACTAGATAGAATAGTTCAGTAACAATAAATACAAGAATATTTACTTTCATAATGTAATCGATTTCTTTACTTTGCAATAATTCGAGATTTAATTCGATAGAGACGATAAATCTTTTTGGAAATTCAATGAAGTAGTTGTGAAATGTTAACTCATAACATTACACTATCCTTAAGAAAATATTATTTACATATAATTGCACTCGAATTTATTTGACATTTGAATATTAATTGAAGAATTATTGAGATTTAAAGCCCCACAAATTTTCCTTTGAAATTAGTTGAAATATAAAGAGCCAATGGGTGGAGAGCTAGGTCAGAGTTACATAACCAAAACAAGAAACTGTTTCTTATTTTTCAGTCACAGAACTTTGGATATGAAATAACGAAGTTTGATGATGATGAACAGGTGTTATATGTGGAATTTAAATTTGC
>CAIGRH010004589.1:0-18214 GCA_903798295.1 Fraxinus nigra | reverse complement strand
TTTTTTTTCTAACCTAAACATTTTTTAAATCTCATTTTTGACCCCACAAATTTTTTTTCTCGGTCCGCCCCTGATTTTAACTTATATGCCAACCTTTTTAATACAATTCACAAGATACTATTAGTCTTCCATTCTATCTAGGCGTTTGTTAATTTCTTAAAATAAGTTAGAAGCACGTCTAAATCTGGATAAATATAATTTTTTTGAGTCACCTCTGTGTAACAGAGGTTCTGAATCTGAATATAGCTCTAGACATTATTTTTCTCTATCATGTTAGCTTGATGAAATCTTTATTAATTGTCATTTAAGATGGACTCTTACTTTCTTTAATTGGAAGATTTATTTATCTCTAAGGTGAGGATGATCCGCCAACTCGAAATTCAAATAATAGAAAATACTATGATATATAGCTCATGTTTGGACTCCATTATTTTTCATATTTTAATGAGAGGAATAATAATTTTTTGGAAAATGTATAATTGAAAATGAAGGAAAGATTTTAAGTTTATATGTACTATTATTTTATTGAAAAATGTGTTATTGATAAAAATAAAAGAGAAAAATAAATTTTAATTAAATGGGGGGACATGATATTACTTTGTAAAAAGTAATTTTATAATTATTTTTAATAAATAAGTAACTTAAACCAAGAGCAAAATGAGTACTAGGGGCAGAAAGCTGCAATCCAAGATCTCTACTCTCTATCACGGTGGGTTCCACCAAATATTGAATCTTAAACGGGCATAAAACCTAGTTAAATCAGATATCAAATCAGAATCTTCAAATCAACGGTTCCGATTCTCCCATAGAATTATACTCAAACCCACCGTCTTTGCATTCAGCGGCCACCTCCTCGTATTTCAGTTCTAACAGCTGCCTTTTTCGGACAAAAAACTCGCGCATATAGATACACAGTTGACAATACACACAATATAGAGAGAAAGGATAACAACGCAGCCATGTGTGGAATTCTTGCAGTACTCGGCATATCGGATAATTCTCAGGCTAAACGTTCCAGAATTATTGAACTCTCCAGAAGGTAATTTTTTTCCCCCTTAGTTTTGGCTTCAAAGTGAAATGTTACATTATCATCTTGTGGATTAGATTTCCCTCTCTAGATTGTCGTATTAGTATATTATCTGTGTTTATGTATGTTATTTTGGATTTGATTTTTGATTTTACTGGTTGAATGGGAATGCGCATATAAGCGGTTTTTCTGTTTTATTTATTTATTTTTTGATGGATAGTTTTTCTGTTTTAATAACTAAGATTTTTTTTATTTTTTTTAATTATCATTTTCCGTTTGTATTTTTCTTTAATTAGCTCAAGACTTTGTTAAAATTGTTTAAAAATTATATGATTTTTTTGATAGAATTAATTGTTATATGTCATTGTGTAAGTATTTTGTTTACTTGGATTTTCATCAATCTGCTTTTGGGAGGGCTTTCATCAATTTATTGGGATCTATCAAAGTATTTGTATGAAAATTGATAAATTTGCTTTATGTATGTTGTCTCTTGAAGAATGTATTTTGTCAACTGAAATAATACCGGATTCTGATAATTCTATTTTTCCTGGCAATAGTTGTAAGTTCTCTGCCATTAGCTGGATATTGATAATAATGTGTGCTTAAGTTCAGTTTTCATCTGTACTTTGGTTTTTCTTTCTTATAATGAACTAGCACAATGATGGATTAGCTAAAAGAGCAATTGATTAGTCTAGATTTTCTGTCAGAGAAAAATATCACTTTTGTCATTTCTATTTTGGAAATCTAGGTTGCGTCACAGAGGCCCTGACTGGAGTGGCTTGCACTGTCATGAGAATTGTTATCTTGCTCATCAACGATTAGCTATTGTAGATCCCACATCAGGTGATCAACCACTATATAATGAAGACAAAACAGTTGCTGTAACGGTAGGTGAATTTTTATTTATGGATATTTCTGCATACATGCTCAGTTGCAAGAGCGTGTACATTAACCCATTCTACCTTGAACTGATTCTTGTGTGGAAGGATCATTTAATTGATAACTAAATTTCGCTTTTAGAGTTTCAATATCAAATCAAGAAAATCAAGCGCAATAGGTTTTGGTTTCCTTCTAGTGTGTTTGGAACTTTGGATGGATGTGCAGAAAACTAGATGTGCTTGCCTAGAAAGGTGTAACAGATGTAGGCCCCATTTCGCTTCAAATGTGAATGTGGAGGACCAGAAATGGATCATCTTTTTCATGTTTAATCTGTCATAATCAGACAAAATTTTGGCAAAGGTATCCAATTGCATTATGCTTTCTGTATGGGCTTGTTCTGCAAACATGCC
The DNA here is from genome assembly GCA_903798295.1 of Fraxinus nigra. Lineage (NCBI taxonomy): Eukaryota > Viridiplantae > Streptophyta > Magnoliopsida > Lamiales > Oleaceae > Fraxinus > Fraxinus nigra. The sequence continues at coordinate 15,898 of CAIGRH010004589.1, read as the reverse complement.
CAGTGTACCGATGAACAATGTTCCATGATCTTTTTCTAAATTCCGCAAACTATCCTTGAAGTTTCTTTAACACGTGTAATGGCATAAGATATGCCATGTGGTGCTGATTCTAATTTTTGCTGTCATTTACATTGTCTGACCATTAATAAGAGAAGATGTACCATAATGGTTTCTCTGAAAGGAATAGCTGCCTGCCTCCTTTAAATTTCAATTTTCCAACTGGGCTTTGTGTCATGTTTCTTATCTTTCCAGGACTATCAATATCATTCTGGTTTGCTCCTACGAGGTACCATGATATTCTCAACTAGAGTCTGTTGCTGATCCAGGAAAAAAAATAAAATAAAATAAAAATAACAATTCTTACTGGAGAACAGTAATGAAAATCCAGTCGAATGTTGAACAGTCCATTATTTTTTTTGTTTGCATGATTTTTCGATTGCACTGGACTGTGATATGAATGGATGTTCATTTTCAGAACTAGGATTTTGACCTTGCTACCTTTTTTTTTTTTTTTACCCTCGTGCTTTTAGGTTAATGGGGAAATATATAACCATAAGGAACTAAGGAAAAAGCTGAAGTCTCATCAGTTCAGAACGGGGAGTGACTGTGAAGTTATTGCACATCTTGTAAGTGCTTTAGCAGTTTACTCAGATGAAGTTTTACAACTCTTTAGTTAACTATAAGCCATATATCAGTTAGAAATTTTGTTCTGTACCAAATATAGTGGAAAAACTAATAGCATAAGACTTCAAAAAATTTATTTTACCTTCATCTATATTTTTGTGTGCTTGGCATTTCTATATCTCAGTATGAAGAATATGGAGAAGAATTTGTTGACATGTTGGACGGGATGTTCTCTTTTGTGCTTCTCGACACCCGCGATAAAAGTTTTATTGCTGCGCGGGATGGTATTGGCATTACTCCACTTTACATTGGCTGGGGTCTTGATGGTATGTTTCTTTTTTCCCTAATTAAGTCCATAGTTGCTCAACTAAGTATGCACCGTCCATGCTCTAAAACTGTTGTGTTATCTTGAAAATTGTGTGCTACATTAGTTGGTGATCCCTAGCCAACCTTGTTCAAAAAAGGTTGCTTCTTCAAGAACTCATTACTCGTTAGGTCATTCCTCCAATAGAAGTGCCAGTTGCAGGAATGAAGCCTGTCTCTTACATATGCCAAATTGTCTCTCTCTCTCATTCTGTGGTTACTGTTCAACTAACTGCTATTTTTCCTGTAGGATCGGTTTGGTTTGCTTCAGAAATGAAAGCCTTGAGTGATGATTGTGAAAGATTCATGTCATTTCTTCCTGGTCACATATATTCAAGCAAAACTGGTATGCTTTGAAGTTACAGGAATGAACATATGATTTACTTTGGACTCTTAATCTCGATAACTGTAAAATCAGTTTAGCTCCATTTGATTTACTCCTAGAGTATACCTTGTGAATTCATTGATGAAATATATCAATCTACATCACTGATATGTTGAAAAATTATGAATCTACTTTTATACAATAAAGATCATACTTTTAAGAAGCTATAAATATGAAATAAAAATGTGAAGGTTGTATTAAATCACACTATTGTATTTAAATCATCCATGTCGTCTGTTGAAGTTTTTTCTGTTATGAGTTAGTCAAAATTCGGCATTAAATTTTCCCCAATATGATTTTAAACTTTTATGATAGGCGTGCTACCAATTAGCTAGGTCCTCTGCTATATTTAGTGGGAAGTTGTAAAAAGAATGGAAGTGAAACTGTTGTGTACTTGTGTTTATTCTGTTAAAAATTGGGAACTTGCTTCTTAGGTGTGTTAACAAGATGTTAATTAAACGTATACTTTATTCTGTTAAAAACTGGGACTTTCTTGTTAGGTGGGTTAACAGGATTTTAACTAAACATCTACCAATGCATTATATAATTCTTTCTCTTGCCTGCAATTATCTCTAGTGTCATTTAAATTGCAAGGAATATTCAACATTACATTTCATATTCCATATTATGTTGACAGGAGAGCTCAGGAGATGGTACAATCCTCCATGGTACTCAGAACACATACCTTCAGCTCCTTATGATTCCCTAGCACTGCGAAAGGCCTTTGAGAAGGTTAGTTGAATGTTTCCTTACTGGGACCAAAGACTTACAGTTGTTCGGTATTTGAGTGTAAAATTGTGCTTCCGTTGGTAAATCGTAGTTCTACCTTTTGCTTCTTACTACTGGAGATTATTTCACAGATTAGAGATTTGAGTGTGATCTCTCCCACCCTTGTTCTTCTAATGTAACTCCTTGTATCATCATCTCTCTCTTGGACCTCTTCTTTTTCTTTCCTCTACGGTTTACTTCCTCATGTTTATGCATCTTTTCCGATGCTTCTTTGTGCTTCAACTGTTTCCCATCAATTATTCACTATTATTTATGATCCCACTTCTCTTCTTCTGTTATTCAATTTTTTCGTCACTCAGCAATTAAACATACGAAGTAGGTTTTCTTGAGCTCTGTGCTTATCCAGTCTTGTAGCATAATTTTTATTTATTACTGTCTTATAAGTCATTCTTATTCTTTGCTTTTCTTAATTTTTTGAAGGCTGTCATTAAGAGATTAATGACAGATGTACCATTTGGTGTACTTTTATCTGGCGGATTGGATTCATCTCTTGTTGCTTCAGTGGCTTCCCGCTATATGAAGGACTCAGAGGCTGCCTGTCAGTGGGGGTCCCAGTTGCATACTTTTTGCATCGGCTTAAAGGTAATAATAGTTACCTCACTTGAACCCACCATTTTCAGTGTTCCCTTTTGCATTTTATCACTGCCTGCAGCATATTTGTTGCCATATTTATGTTATCTTGATCCTAAAATGACGATCATATTTTACTTTTCCTATTCAAATTGATTTTTAGGAAGATATTTTTTGTCTCATATATAGTACCATTGTTTAAGTTAATTCTCTGGGTAGATAAGCCATTATTCAAGTCTTTTTCCCCCTAACAAACCCTTGCTCTAAATTTACGCAGTTAAGTGAAAATAATTTCTTCCAATTGTTATCCATTTACTAGTCATAGTTACTTGAATATTCTTATCTATTTCTGGTAATGGTGTGAGCTTTGTCAAATCATAATGAACTTGGTTGTGTACAATAGTTTGTTGTTTTGCAATGATTATGACTTTTCATTAAATAAATGCTAATTAAATCTATATTACTAGTTAATCATTATTTATGAAAATACTGTCTGTAAAGACAAATTTATTTTCTCAATAGGTATGGTCTTATTCTATTTCTTGGACTCGTTCCAAAACTCTGATTCTTGTATACCCTTCCTGTTCTGCATTATACACTACCCCTGTCACTTTGCTCACTTAGGTTTTATCTCTCAGGGTTCTCCTGATTTGAAGGCTGCCAGAGAAGTATCAGATTATCTGGGCACTCGGCACCATGAGTTTTATTTTACTGTGCAGGTAATTGTTTTCCTGGGAAAATAGATAAACTTGTTGTGCATCACTCGAGGATCTCTTTTATATTATTATTTTGATTGCTAAATCAGGAAGGAATAGATGCACTAGAGGAGGTCATCTACCATATCGAAACATATGATGTGACTACTATCCGAGCCAGTACTCCAATGTTTCTTATGTCTAGGAAAATAAAATCGTTGGGAGTCAAAATGGTTCTCTCCGGTGAAGGCTCTGATGAAATATTTGGTGGTTATTTGTATTTTCACAAAGCACCCAACAAGGAGGAGCTTCACCAAGAAACATGTAGCAAGGTACTGCTAACTGCAGCTTTATGAGTTGTGTTATATTTACTTGGTAACTTATGTTAAATAATTTTATAGTTCTGCTTTGTCTTGGAACCAGATAAAAGCTCTTCATCTTTACGACTGCTTGAGGGCTAACAAATCAACTTCGGCATGGGGTGTTGAAGCTCGGGTTCCCTTCTTAGACAAGGAATTTATCAATGTTGCAATGAGCATCGATCCAGAATGGAAAATGGTACAAGCCTATTGATCCTTTTTTCTTTTCACCTATTCTAGTTAGCAATATCTCAAGGCATTTGTAGCTTTATGTTTATTTGTAGATTTAAGAAATACTGTCCTTGGGTCTACTTTTTGCTTCCTCTGAATATTAAGTAAGAAGAAAAGAGTGCCAATATTTGCAAGAGAAATTTGAATGTCATATTTGTCTTTGCTTCCCATAATTGCTTATAAACTTTTATCCAACTCTTCACATTTGTTACTTCAGTTAATATGTACTCGACTCTCAATGTTATTCATATTGGCTCTGGTGCGCCTGATGTATGACATCTTGGCAGCCATTCATTGGATGGTTGCCGTGAATATTAGTGGTAATTATATTTTTACAAAAAGGAAATCGAAACACAATAGGTATATGTTCGATTAATGTCATACTAAGCACAAACTCCTTGCAATCAAAATGTCAAAACTTCACCTTAGGAGTTGATTTTTTATCATTTATCAGCAGCTCATAAACTAGAGCATTATTGTATGCCCAATTCTGTTGATATATTTTGACTTGGTATGATTAACAATGGCAGATAAGACCTGATCTTGGACGAATTGAGAAGTGGGTTCTTCGAAATGCTTTTGATGATGAACAGAATCCATATTTGCCAAAGGTTTGCTTCTTTGCCTGTTCATTTGATGGCGCTGAATTGCATTTAATTCCACTGTACTTTCTCCACATTTCCCCCGTTACTCCCATGAAAGAACCAGACATTTGCACCATGAGGTCAGCTTGTTGACACGTGCCTTTTTTTTTAAGCACATTTTGTACAGACAAAAAGAACAGTTCAGTGATGGAGTTGGGTACAGTTGGATCGATGGCTTAAAGGATCATGCAAACCAACAGGTAGAACAACCTCTAAGTTTGTGCAAAATACTGAATTAGAAATTTTCTTCTGGAGCTTCTCGTTTGTTGTGATGCAATTTGATGAATAAGTTGCCTGTTTTACACTACTGTCAGGTTACAGATGCGATGTTAGCCAATGCAAGTTTTGTCTACCCCGAGAATACTCCAACAACAAAAGAAGGGTATCATTACCGGACCATCTTCGAGCGCTTCTTCCCTAAGGTGGGCATTGCATATTGGTTTGCTTCTTCACTTCTTTCTGTACCTCTTCCTCCTTTTATGTGAAAGACAGGATCGGGAATCGGTGTGTTAGCTTGGAATTGCATGGCTGCTAAATAAGTTTTGTAAAGTTCTCAAGTTTTCTTGATTACAAAGATCGCATTTTAAAAAGTGAAAATTTGACTGGATGAGGCTGAATCGTGTCGCGAAGTTCCATTTTGTCCGTTTACTTTTGCTCTCTCACACGTCCTTGTGCACATACGCTCACACGCTCAAAACTTTTGAAGCTTAAGTAATGAGATATATGTTTACTTAAGAGTGCCGTTCTCAATAACTTCTCATCATTTTGAATAGAATGCTGCGAGGTCAACTGTTCCTGGGGGTCCAAGTGTGGCGTGTAGTACCGCAAAGGCAGTGGAATGGGACGCAGCATGGTCAAACAATCTCGATCCATCAGGTCGAGCTGCCCTCGGTGTTCATGTTGCTGCATACGAGGAAACAAAGGAGGCGAAGGATGATTCCTCGGGGTATGCCTCTTCTCAGAAACTTCAAGTAGAGAAGGATGTAGTGACTATTTGATTGTTAGCTATATTTGTAGATGCACAACACGCTATTTTTAAAGTTACGGTTTGTTGTCAAAGTTGTTTCTACTCAATAATGCTAATCTATACTCAAAACTATTCTCTTATTTTGAAGTTAGCTAATCTTCTCTGTATTTAACCAATGGCCCAAAGGGACAATTTGCAATCTACTTCAAAATTCGAACTAAGACGTGTCAAGCTCAATGCTTACCTAGCACCTGTTTGAGTCCCTATTATCCAAAAGCTCATTTTTTTTTTCAAATTTATTTTCGACCACACATTCTTTCAATAAAAAGATTTGCACGTAAATTCTAAACTTATCTACTTTTTAATCATACATTTTTAGAAAAATCGCTATTATAAAATTCATTTTTTTGTGAAAAATGGGGCTCGAACAAGAGCCTGATAAGAGCTGAGCATACTCCCCCGGTTGAAGTGCTAGTGTGATTGAGCTAGTTATGTGTATAAATCGTGCTCTTAGACGTGATTTAGGTGCCTTGCACGGCCTGTTTCTCACTTATTCATTTAAATTTTATACCATCCTTTACTTCCCAATAGATAAAATATGCCCAAATAATCCTGCGGAAATGGGCAGTGGACAGTTCAAAATCTTGATTGTACTTTGTACAACTACGACATGAAAAAAGGGAAAAATAATGTTGGGGGCGTAAGGCCAATTAGGAGAAAAAAAAATGGTTAATAAACTTATTTATTTAAAAATATATATATATTCTCCTTACAAGGCTTTGGATATATTTAGCTCTTGCTTGCTTTGGCTGAAAACTAGACTAACGAAATGTATGATTGAAAAGAAGTTTGAGAAAAAAATAAATATCAAACAAGGGCTTTATCTTTCTATTATTTGATTTTCACAGCTTTCATTAATCGATTAAATAATGACTAATCTGAATGTAGACGTATAGGACTCCGTGGCCCAATGGATAAGGCGCTGGTCTACGAAACCAGAGATTCTGGGTTCGATCCCCAGCGGAGTCGTTTGAGTTTTTAACGTGCATAGTTTTTTTTTAGGATCTATTTTGAAACTTAAATACTATAATTATAATAGATAATAGATATAGAACATGTTTGGTAGAGCTCAAAAGTCGATTAAAATTAAAAATATAGTTGTTATTGTGTCTCACTCGTCTAATAAAAGAACAATAACAACTAATTTTTCAATTTTAATTCGAATTTTTGACTCACTTCAATAGATATGGAATTAATTACAAAACTCGTTTGTAATTTGACCATATCATGTTATAATCTAATCACTTTCTAACGCTAAATTTGTTTCGTAATTAGAGAACTCGAATAAAATTTAATCAAAATCTAAAATCGAACTGAATTGAACCGAACCGAATCGAACCGAACCGACTTCAATTCCCGTCCGAGTCGAATGATTGTCATGATAAAAATGCCAACAATTTGGGGGGCCATGTATCATAAAAATCACGTTTTCATGCAGATGAATAATCGCTTAAATAAGTCAGTCACGATCTCAACGTTGTTTTCGATAACTTTTTGTCACCTTTTACTCAGGGTGTGTTTGAGCCACTTCAGGTAAACTCACCAATCACAGTCATAAATACACACCGCTCGCGCAATAGAGTTACAAAGTGAAAAAAAAAATGGCGACTCTTAAAGTTCCTTCATCCGTTCCTTCACCTGCTGAGGACTGTGAGCAACTCAAAAAAGCCTTTGCAGGTTTTTAACGATATTTGCTTCTTTTTTACTTTTTTTTTTCATCGTTTTGATTAAATCTATATGATCGGTTTTTTTCTGTGCGAATGCGCTGTAAAAACTGCAATGACCATATGTATTTGCTTATTTTTGTGTTATTTTTGGCTATTTTCATAATTTTGATCAGATCTATGCGATCGGCTTTGTTATCTGTGTGAATTCAGTGTTAAATGTGCGGATGATTATATGTATTGAAAATGTATGCGTCATTGACTTGATTTTGTTTGGGGATAGGGATCAGTGATTTCTATCTCGAAATGTTACGAGTATTTGATTTTGATTTGAGTATGTAATAAATAGGTGCTCAACTGGGTTTAATAGTCTGTTTGGGATGCTTTTGCGAATTTCAAGTAGAATTAGTCATCGTAGAATTTAACCGGCTTGGTACTCAAGCAAGGACTAAAATTGAACCCTTCGATTCTCTTCGAGGTATAATAAATGTTTCGATGTTAATAAACATGGAACGTCTGTTTCTAGATTTAACTATATTTGTTGGAGTTATTTGAAAGATAATTGTAGATGTGAAAGCTTATGATTTGAATAAAGAAGATTCAAGAAATGAATATATTTTGCTCTGATATGATATATCTCTACTGAATATACTTCTTCAGGATGGGGAACAAATGAGAAATTGATTATCCAGATTCTGGCTCATAGGAATGCTGCACAACGCAAGTTGATCCGGGAAACATATGCTGCAACTTATGGAGAAGATCTTCTGAAAGACTTGGACAGTGAACTTTCAAATGATTTTCAGGTCTGTTCAGAATCTTGAGATGATTTTCTCTGAAACAAAGTGACTTTCCGGTTGGTTTTTGTTGCAATAATTGGTTTTTAGATAGCATAATGATTTGCTAACATATGGCTGCATATATGTGTAATATAATAGCGTGTAGTACTGCTCTGGACGCTGGATCCAGCTGAGCGAGATGCATACTTGGTTAATGAGGCTACAAAGCGGTTGACTGCTAGCAATTGGGTTATAATGGAAGTTGCTTGCACCAGATCCCCATTTGATCTCTTTAGGGCAAGGCAGGCATATCATGCTCGTTATAAGAAATCCCTTGAAGAAGATGTTGCATATCACACAACCGGAGACTTCCGTAAGGTAAATCTTGAACTCCCAGAATGTTTTAAATTTTAATTTCAATGTTTGTGTCCCCCAGAGAATCTTAGGAGTTTTTTTAAATTCGGATGCATGTTGGTATTTCCAATAAGTATTAGTTGCCTAACATTCCTACCTGCAGGATGAAGCTATCACGATGAGTATGAACCTTTGTACCCTTCTCCATTACAGTGAGAAAACTTTGTACCCTTCTCCATTATAGTAAAAACCTGCAGGATGAAGCTACTACAATGAGTACAAAACACTGTTAAATCTTTGTGCTTAAGTCATATTCTTGATGATTTCCTATTTATTATGGTCTCAGAAGTTGGAAGTGCTTAATCCACAACGCTGTTCATTGTTTTGTGCATTAATTTTGTATTGAAGATGAAGTTCTACTCATGCATCACTCCTTATAGGACCTTCCACATAAACATGTGTTGGATTCTCCTCGTTTATTCTATGCATCTCTATATTCCTTGTTATGATCTTTCTACTGATAAGAAAGATTGCTAGGTCTTTTAATTATGTTCTGTACTGAAACGTCTACGATGAAAAAGAGAAAATACAAGTAATGCATATATATTCTTGTCTCAAATGAATTCAACTAGTTGCTACTTTGCGCTTACTAATTCCCAAACAGCTTTTGGTTCCTCTAGTGAGTGCCTTCCGGTATGAAGGAGACGAGGTGAACATGATGTTAGCAAAATCAGAGGCTAAGTTACTCCATGAGAAGATATCTGACAAGGCTTACAATGATGAAGAGCTTATCAGAATTCTGACGACAAGGAGCAAAGCACAGCTCAATGCAACTCTTAACCAATATAACAATCATTTTGGAAATCATATCAATAAGGTATATCTTCCTCTGGTAGTAAAGTATTGACGGGAAAGTCATTTTTCCAAAGTCATAGTCATAGTTTGTTTAACCACCTCATGTTAGGGGGTATATTATTATTTATAAATTTAGTTTTAAATTCTAATGTGTCCCTTTAACATGCACTGCTGGAGTCATTCTTTAGTTGACAATTTTCCTATATAGGTGGCGGTAAGGCTTCAAAACATTAACATTGCTTGCTCTTTGGTCAAGTCTCGCAACCACCTATCTTGAAAATTGTGCATGTGTCCGGTATTTAATGGTGAAAGATGAATTAGTCCAGCATGTGAAGGCTAATTTATATAAATAAGTTTGTACTCGCAGTAATTGCTTAAACTTCTAGATATCGCGGTTCACTTAATAATTAATTAAGAAACTATATTATAACTCCTGCACTTTGATCCTTTTGGGAAATTTCAAACAATATATTTCTCCACTTGCACAATGACAGAACTCTTCTTGATGCCATTTTCAAGATGTTCTTATTACAATATTTGCAGGCTCCATGAATCTTTCTCATAAAGAGTTATGCAAAATCGCATATAGAACTTAAGCCATCTAGTCATAGAGCAACATTAAGGGCGTGTTCGGTAGAGATTAAAATCGGATTAGAATTAAAAAACAGCCGTCATTATTGACTTTTATTAAACGAGTGAGACCCAATAATGGCTATATTTTCAATTTTAATTGGATTTTAAGCACGACCGAACACGCCCTAAATGTTATTGTTGTAGCTATGTATGATCAATTACTCAGCACCGTTGATTGTCATGTGTACAGGATCTGAAAGCTGATCCCAAAGACGAATACCTCTCCTTGCTCCGAGCAACTATTAAGTGCTTAACTTGTCCCGAGAAGTATTTTGAGAAAACTCTTCGTTTGGCTATCAACAAGCTGGGTACAGACGAATGGGCTCTTACTCGTGTTGTTGTTACACGAGCTGAGGTTGACATGCAGTGTATCAAAGAAGAATACCATAAACGGAGCAGTGTCCCTCTGGACCGTGCAATTGCTGTAGACACTACCGGGGACTATGAGAAAATGCTTCTTGCCTTGATTGGCCATGGAAATGCTTGAGTGATTCAAATTTTTATGGTGGAGAAGTCATCTTCTTTCGTATGGTTTGGAATACATATATTGAATCTGCACTGAGCTTTATTGCATGTTGTGTGACTTCTAATAATGTCTATTATACTTGTTTCGTGTGTTTGATATCAGATTATGTGTTTCTCCTTGGCTTTCTCCCTGATTATCATAGCTCAATGTGCAATATCTTTTATTACTTGTTCAACCTTGTAGTACTGGAGGCTCGAGAAATGTTGCTCGTAATTTCATTTTAGAGGAAACCGCAACAAATGAACGCACTCTTACATTGAAAGTGAATCACTCTAAATTCGTTAATCTAAGCACAAAAGATAAACGTGCTTATACTCCATTGAAAAAGGCCACCGTACATTAATGCAAGTACTTTGAATGTCAAAAATTACTAAAAACCTAGAGATTTCTTCTCTTGGTTGCTGCTTGATTACCTATAGCTTCATCTAGTATACTAAACATTTCAATCAACTTTCCCTCTTCATGCCAACATATGCAAATAACATGAAAATATTTGAACATGCACGTGTCACAATCGAAGGACTGGTAGAAGGAAGTAAACGCAACAATCATCCACGTTTTACATCAAATGGTTAAATAACTACTACCTAGTTCGATACTTCATAGATTTACTATCCCAGTAAATTTACAGTCACGACAACTGATCCGTAGGTACCATAAAACTCACTAATCAAGCCGAAATAAATTGCGCAAAAATACCAGAATAGATAGTGTCGTGCCATTGGCTAAACCAAGGAAATGCTGCTCTCACCACCCGGGGGTTTGCGAACACCACCGAAGTAGTCTTTGGATTTGACTTTTCCATCTGCAAATATATCATTGCCACTCATTTCTTTCAGCTTAGCCGTACTCAATGACTTCTCAGCTGAACCTGGAGGAACCTCTCCCTTGAAAATGTCATTGCCAGTCAGCTCTGCAAACTTCTGGTCATGAATTTTCTTCGAAGTCTTGACTACGGGTTCATCACCAAATAAGATATTACTTTGACCTCCAGCAGGCTATTAAACACACAAATAAGTACAGTCGAGATATGAGAAGAGAGACAGCATGTGAATAGGATAAGAGGAAACATCGATTGACTCACGTTAGAAACTTTGACAGATGTTCGTACAGCTCGTGGGGCGGGTTCACCCATATCTTTGATTTCTTTTGATTCCAAAGTGCGAGCTGCCAATGATCGGGGACGAATTTCGGGTGGAGGGCCAAAGATATCATTCCCACTGAGTTCTTTGCATTTAGCATCCGACAGCGCCTTCTTAATCTTGCTCTCCGACTCACTTTCTATTGTTCCGCTTAATTCTCGCTGTTTTGCAACCTCTGGAACAGTGATTGGCTTCTTAGGAGAAATTCTTTCTTCAGTACTAAAAGAAATCTGGCTTATACCATTCGCAGCTTGCTTGAAATTAAAACAATAGAAATCAGGAAAAAAAAAAATGGAAGAGTAATTTGATTTCCAATTCTTCAGCGCAAGCTAATAATATGCTGAGTAAATAAAGAAATACCTGCACAATGCGCACGGATGTTCGATTATCAGAAGTTCCAGATTCTGATGCCCCATTTTCATCGTCAGCTGCAAATATTTTGCTGCCAGTAATCTCCTTTAGCTTATAGCCTGAACAAGGTTTCCTGAAATTATCAAATACAAACAGTTCATAAGAATTTCATGAATCATGGCGAATATGTAACGACCAAATCCAAACGACCTTAGAAATTGATCTAATTCGCAAACTGATGTGAAGGGATTTATCCAGTTCTTGACAATTTCGTATATAATTCCGATTCATGAAGAATGAATTATTTAACTTTGACCTTCAAATGGAAGATTCGACGAGCTAAGATATCTAGTGGTAACTCCATTTTCTATCTTTTCGAATCAGCCTATTGAACCTCATTCTGTACATGTTTCCTTTTCTTCTAAGACATTCTCAATCGAGCGAGACACATACTTCAAAAACCCGAACCACACGAGTATTCTCCGACCCCATGAATAGATCCATACATCAGCTAAATCGCAACCAATAATCCCCATGTGCACATATGCAAGGGTTCAGCACTTCGATTTGGTTCAAAAATCATTAAAAGGAATTACGAAACTACTTTCTTAATTTATTTATTCATTTTCAATTAAAACTGCATAAATCTATTATTGAATGGCACAAATCTAGTACACTGATCTGTGAAGGGAAATTGAACGGCATAAAATTATGAGCTAAATTTGAAAAATATATATAAAATACTATACATAAAGACTCAATTTAAACTCCCCAAGCTGATACGAGTAATTCAATCCAATCCATTAGCTTTAAACGAGCAAAATAACACAAAATGAACAAATTTAAAGGGAAATTTTTTTATCGATTTGCTTTTTTATTTACCTTCGATTAAGGCTCTCAGCTTCTGCATCAGAGATCTGACCTCCAAACAGCACCTTACCGACTCCATCCGATGGCTACACAAAAAATTAAAAGGGCAAAATAATTATCCTTTTTTATAAAAAAAATGAGTGACGTCGGTGGCCGGGAAAATGACGTTACGCATACCTGATTAGGACGAGTGGCTGACCGTGAGGCATTCCCGGCGGCTGAATTGTCGGCCGGCGGGACCTCCGACCATGTGAGAAGATCGGAGGTGTTTGTGTGGGACTTCCTTATAGGTGTTGCCATTTTCTTCTCTTCTCTCACTAGATTTTGAACTCAAATCTCAGTCTCTAGAGAATCTATACACCTCTCTCTCCCTCTACTTTTTCTTGTTTGAGTAAAATTAAACTTAAATATTTTTTTATTTCTAAAGATATTTGAACAATTTACTTCTTTTACTTCTTTTTTTTTTTCAAAAAAAAAAAAAGAAGCTTTTGCATTAATTGCAAAAAGTTGCTTTGAAAAAAAATCATTTGGGTGAGAAATTCAAGTGTAATTTTTACTAGTAAAATATTATTTATTTTGAAATTGACTTTTCTAATGATAATAAAATTACTTATAAATAACCTACTAACCTTTTTATTTTTTATAATATTATCTTAAGGATTGCAAAATTTCTCGAACCCGATTCAAATTTTTTTAAAAATAGAAAAATTAAATAAGTAAAAAAAAACACATTCCTCGACTCCCAAAAATTATAGACAAGATAAGGCGCGGGGAGGGCTATCGCTTTGCCATCCTTAAATATATGAGTTGTGCGTGTTAATAAAATGTAATTCAAATAAAAGATATTTTATTTTTCTAGAAAAATATTTTTGACGTAAAATTTATTTTTATTTTAGGTTATTGCATAGGAAAAAAACTCTATAAATAAAAAAAATTGAGAACTATTGATAAATTTAAAAGTTTCTTAATATTTAAAATTTTATAATTATACGTGCTACAAGTCATGTATATAAATAATAATGAATTATATGCAAAGGATTCACCACTTAGGGTCCGTTCGGTAGAGATTAAAATCAAATTAAAATTGAAAAGTTAATCGTTATTGTTGACTTTTATTAGACGAGTGAGACCCAATAACGACTATATTTTCAATTTTAATTGAATATTAATCATTACTGAACGGGACCTTAATATAATTATTTTGGAATATTATTTTCACCATAATTTATAATAGATTGAGAAATTATTAAATTAGCGATATATAATAATCAACAATTCGATTTTGAAAACTCCTCAAAAATTTGGATTTTGGAAAATCTCTATCCAACAGTTTGAATTTTTTATGTAGATATTTTGGTAGTGTCGCATGGTTTAGAGGATCACGGGTCCAGATTTTAAGGTTGTTTTCACACGTGTGATGTCCCATGTGACATACGACCTTTTCCTCGTAGATACGTTCTCGGTGTCAATCATATTCGAATTTGATTTTGAATATCCCCCGCGGTTGAAGAATCTAGATTTGAAAACATCTTTTTTAAAATTAATGGGTTTTTTCCTTTTTCTTTTTTTTTTTCCCGTAAAATTATGCCATGTTTGATTTAGATTAAAAGTCATTAAAAATCTCAAATTAAAGTCAATAATTAATTTTAGTCACACATTTCCTAAAATGTTCAACCTTTCAAATATACATTTCATTAATTTTTATAAAAATCTATTAAAAATCTATTTTTAATCTAAGGGTCCGTTTGATTGTAAGATGGAAAATTGGGTGGAAAGAAAATGAATTTCAGGGAATTCAAATTGCCTAAAATTGTTTTCCTGGAAATTGTCAATTAGTTGTGTTTGATTGATTTAATTTTCCACATGGAAAATGTCGAAATTTTGAATCTTTTGATATTTGTTTGATTTTATTTTCATGAAAATTGTTCATTAAAATAATTTTCTTTAACTATTGTGGATAGAATTTATTTCCATTGCAAAAAAATTAAAAAACATTTCAAAAAAAAAAAAAATGGTACCTGGAAACCGAATTCCCACCAAATAGGTAAGAATTGGTTTTCAAGAAAACCAAGGAAAAACACATGACACGTCCCCAACCAAGAAAGGGAATTCCAAGGAAAAAATTGTCAATCAAACAAGTCAAATGTTGAAAAATGGGAAATAAATTCTTACTTCCATGGAAAATCTCCCCAATCAAACAGGCCCTAAACCAATTAGTGGGAGCTTAAGCCCTTGTTTGGTAGTTGTTCAAGTACTTTTAATCAATATATTCAACTAAATTCAAAAGTATTGCTCACATATGTTTGTGAATTTGGATGTTGTCTAGTTTGTAGTGGCTATATGATTGTGTTTTTGCATATTTTAGATTCAATCCAGAGTTGACGAGAGACGAAGTAATCCAGAGTTAATAATAAATAATAAGATCTTTGTGCAGCATTATCAATACATGAAATGAAAGCGCAAAAGGAAAAATTAAAAAAAGTCGTTACATTTTCAATATTATTACGTAGTCAAATTTTTGCCCTCACTTGACCACCTCCTTCATAGTGTCTACCCTATATACCAAAGATTTTGTAAACGTGATATTCTCAACTTACTAAGGGTCCGTTTGATAGAAAGATGGAAAATTGGTGGAAAGAAAATGTTTTACAGGAAAAAGGTTTTCCTAGAAATTGTTTTGTTGGGAATTGTAATTAATTGTGTTTGATTGATATAATTTTCCATGGAAAATACTGAAAGTTCGGTGTCCGTTTGACTTCATTTTTTTATGAAAATTGTCCATTAAAGTGATAATGTTTTCTACCATTAGATCTAGAATTTGTTTCAATTGCCAATTTTTGTACATTTGTGTCAATGAAATTTAATGTCCATTTGTGACGCAGAACGAAAGTTCTAGGTTTACAAACATAAACTCAAACGAGAGAAAATTGTAATTCACAAGAAAATAATAATTTCCAAAATTGACTTAATTTTATTCAGAAACAAAGAGCCTTTAAATAATATTTGAAAATCATAATTTAAGCAAAAAGATCAAAAT
>CAIGRH010004587.1:0-14728 GCA_903798295.1 Fraxinus nigra | reverse complement strand
ATTCATATCAAAATTCAATCCATTTACAGCCCTACTCGTCCCCCAAAAAATGGGGCTTGGCTTGGACTTTGGCTCAAGCCTCTGTCATGCCGAGCCAACTCATGGGCTTTCTAATTTTTTTTATTTCGAATATACGAAAATTGATTTTTAATTTACAAACTACAACATTAATTTAAAAGATACAAAATTAATTATGCAATTTGTAGAATTTTGCAAACTAAGTGATCATTAAAAAGGTCACACGAGCCCACATATAGGCCGACCCGTACTTGGGCTCGTGCGGCACGCTCCAGCTCGCGCTCTGGCCAAATCTCATTTTTTANCGTCAGATTCATATCAAAATTCAATCCATTTACAGCCCTACTCGTCCCCCAAAAAATGGGGCTTGGCTTGGACTTTGGCTCAAGCCTCTGTCATGCCGAGCCAACTCATGGGCTTTCTAATTTTTTTTATTTCGAATATACGAAAATTGATTTTTAATTTACAAACTACAACATTAATTTAAAAGATACAAAATTAATTATGCAATTTGTAGAATTTTGCAAACTAAGTGATCATTAAAAAGGTCACACGAGCCCACATATAGGCCGACCCGTACTTGGGCTCGTGCGGCACGCTCCAGCTCGCGCTCTGGCCAAATCTCATTTTTTAGGCTTGGCTAGAGCCTTGGCTCGTACAAACGAGCTCTGAGCCAGCTAGACTCAAGCCAACGAGCTCGTTTGCCACCAATGGCATGGTATAATTGATATCAAAATCATAATAAATAATAATTGTATTAAATGAAGTAGGTTGGTTCGATCAAGTGATATTGTAGAATTTTTGTGCGGGTAGAATCAAGCCAGGCCTAAGAGCCAGCTTGAATCAAGCCTCGGTTATTTAGAAGAGTAATGTTATTGAACATCACCAATGCTTTTAACTAATTTATATGGTCGTAGGGTCATACATAACTTTTTCTAATAAGAGTTATAAAACATTTTTATGTATGGGACAATATGGCGTGATCTCACCGTCACATGGGTTGATGATAATCACGAATACCATTATTCTAGATAGAAATGACCATATTTTAGTTTATTATATTCTAAAAATATCTTTTATCTCCTTGGTCAATTTTTTTCCATCACCATAGATGTCGAATTAGAAGACAATCATAACATTCTAACTTGAAAACTCTTATTTCGTTGGTACGACACCTATATTACACCTTCAAAATATCACGAAAATGAATTTTTCTCTACTTCAAGCTTTACTTTATGCCACGCTAACTCCACTATTGTTAGAATGAGTGGAGCAAACTATGGGAATCTCTATAGGAACTAGTCTCTCCGATTTTGCACGTAAGAGATGAAGACACACTCCTAGGGCTATGGGAAAAGATGTATATTTGTTCTCTTGCTTTTTGAAAAGGCGACTTAGGTAATAAATCTTTTTCTTTCTTTTCCTTTCCTTACTCATTCTTATGTGCCAAGAAAATTACAGCTGAATCATCTGAAAGTTTATATGTACAATATCAATGGCTCCCCATCCCTTGGTGACATCAAAACTACTCAAGTCAACTTTGAATCCTTAGCGATATAAAATTATCTTACTGCAGTTGGTAAATGTTAACGAATGGATAAATAAAATCAAGAAGACCTTCAATCCACATTAAGCACGGTTTGGCTACTAAAAAAGTTAAAGGGTAGAAATACTAGAAATATAAGGGCATGATGCCACACTTTATTATGAACTGCAGCCAAAACAAATAATCTCCAAGTTCCAAAAGCAATGTCCCATAAAAGTATCAGCTCTCAAAAAATAGAGCTATAAGCCTATAACCACATAAATCAAACTGTATGTGGGCAGAAAAGAAAAAGAAAAAATCAACCACTCTAAACAAATTTACACGAATGCAACAAAAGTTCTTGACAAACTTTACCTCACATCAACAAATTGATCTTGTCTAACTTCCCGGATTAAACGAGACGAGCTCGTTTCACAGAACTTGTGCAGGATCTTTATCAGCAAATGTGCCTTTTTGCTAGCGTGAGACGTCCCTTCAGTCAAAAGAGCGTAAATGGTAGACATGAGACGCTCGTCTTTTGCCAGAAAAGACACAACATCGACTCCACAATTGATGCATAGAGAATATAGAACCGAAACACAATACTCTTTCCCGGCTGGTGATGTTATCGACTGCAGTAATTTCATGATCGTGGGTAATCCCGAGGTCTGCATAATCTCAATGGATCCATCTATACTTTCTGCCAGCGTAGCAAGAACTGCTAATGTATCTGTTCTGAGTTCGGCTTTGTCAGATGAAGAAACTAATAATTCTAACAATAATGGTACTGTCCCGGCTTCTAGCGCGCTCTGATGATTCTTCTGGTCTAGCAATAATCTGAAAATAGCCACAACCGCGTTCTTTTTCCCATACGTGGTCCCTTCTTTGATGATATCTAACAAGGATGGGATCGTCTCGCGTTGTTCTCCAATCAACTCACGGTATTCATTATCTGATGAGAGATAAAAAATTGTTGCAGCTGCAATTTGCCTAGTTTCTAACTTCAATCCATCTTTAAGCAGTCTAAGAATAAACTTCAATCCCCTGTTTTCGATGATTTCTTTCTTGCCAGTCGAATCTTTCGACAGCTTTAACAAAGCAGAAATCGCATTTTCTTGAGTAGAAGGATCGGTCGAAGTAAGCAATTTCACGAGTGGCGGTATAGTGCCTGTTTCGATCAAACAAGACCTGTTGAATATATTCGACTTAGTCAGCAACCGAATTTCATACGCAGCCTTGTTTTTCTGATAACTCGACCCACGATAAAGCCTCCAGACGAGAAATTCAGCTAGAAACTTCATAGCTTCTGCATAAGATAGACTCCCTGGTGAAATAGTCCTTGATATATCGTGATTTTTCGTTCTTGATTTAGACAGAGAAATTCCATATTCCGCACAAAATTGTTGAATAAGGTTGCGTAGACTGGTATTAGGCACTAACTCCGTGCTTGTTAGCTTCTCCCCGGTTTTAGGGCAACTCAAATTCCCAGATTTCAGCCATTTTTGAATTGAAGCACGATCATATGTTTGCCCGGTTGGGATTATCACCGGATCAGTCATCAATTCGAACGAAATAGGACAGCGAAAATCCTCAAGATTCAAGCAACTTAGCATTTCCAGATTACTTTTCACTTCTGATTGATCAACATATCGAAAATCACAATCCTCGAACAGAACTGCCCTGCAGTAATTCAAGAACCCGACCAAACTGCTCAACAAAGGTACTTCCCTCGCATCACTTTTTGAGTACTCCATGGAAATCTCTTCGTCTAAGAATTTGATTCCCCTATGACAATCTGCCGATGTGCTAATATCTAGATAATCAAGAATTTTCTTGATTATGCAAGGTTCTGGCTCGAATTTATTCTCGAATTGATTTAAGATCAAAATCATTCTCTTCAGAGCATTTTCGTCTTCTTCATCGAGCTCCATTTTCACTTTCCGTGCTTGCTTCGATAACAATTCGACCAACTCCATAACTTCATTCGATACATCAATTGATCGTAATGGAAGAACATCAAGAGCAGTAGCAATAGCCCGAATTATATCCCGGAATTGATTCGACACAAAATGTGCTTTCATTAGGATCCAAATTCTCGCATCCTCACGCGTGCAATCTTCCAACAAGAACTGGATTTTTTGAAAGGTAGAGTGAAGCTCAGACAAGCTAAGAACAACAGAGTCCAAAACATTAGGCCTATGTTCTTGTATATCCTCGAAAAACATTAAGAGAATTGACACTTGGCGAAAAATTTCACGGGCATTTTTTCGTTGAGATGCGACTAATTTGGATTGGTAACTACATATGTTATAAGAAAGATTGATCAAAGATTGCAAAAGGGTAGCCGGAGATATGCCTTCACAGGGATGAACCGCCGGAAATTTCAGAATCCGGCGATTATTTCGGTCAATTTTTTGTATCATTTGATGAAAGATAAGATTAAAGATTTGTAAAAAATTCTGGGTTATCTTTGAACTAGATTTGTGGTGCTGTATAACTGAATGGAAGTCATTCGAAATTTCAGTTGGTGTATATATAAAAGATTTTGACCAGATGATACTTGTGGGATACGTGGCAAAAATGTATGCGTTGTTTGATTGAATCTATAATGACTGACTGATTGCTATAATGATTTGTACTTTGCTTTCGGAAATTACTAGACACGTGTAGTGACACGTGGGGTAAACTGGTTGGGTGATGAGGTTTCTTGGATCCTGCAGGGTTTAGGCTTTAGGTTTGGGTTCTAAGGCTTTGTTTGGTATCAAATAAATTGTGAAATAAGTTGGTTAAGGAAAAGTGGAAAAAGTTTTGTAGAAAGTGAAGAAAATGATCTACAATCTTCAAGTTTAATTATTCGATAACTCTACGTTCTAAGGTGTTACTAAAATGGTATTGAAAAGGACTGGATAAAAGTCACAAAAATCCTAATCTATATCAGGACTCTCAAAGATGTTTTAATCCAATTTAATTTAAGACTATCCAAATGAGAGTTAATATTTTTAGGAATTCAATATTCGACCAACTATTTCAATTGCATATGATTCAAACTCTAGTATAAGTAAATTTTTTTTTCTACATGTCGAATGTCAAATAAATTTAGAATCATTTCAATTATAGTACTTCTTATTAATTTAAAATTTTGTTTGCTACAGTAAGATTCTAAATTAAAGAATTTTATTTGACAGGGAGACAAATAGAGACATTTCAAGATATTTGTTAATCAACTGCTCTTGAAGAGCTTACACAAGAGTTTATGGGTTCCTCGTGAATTATGATAGATTTTCGTTATCTGTTCCGTACTAGACGATAGTGATGGAATTGTGCTAGAGCTAGATTGGAAAAATCCTACTAGAATTGAAGTTCGTAAAGATAAAATCATCATTTCTATTAGGAATTTGATTGCTTAGTCTAAAGTTTATTTATTTTTATAATAGAAGAGTTGATCGAGAACGTGTTCATCCTGCAAATGAGTCATTATGCGCTTCTTAATGAAAAAAAGCTTATTCAAAATAAATGTAGTTTTCATTAATGAGTCTTGAATGTTTGAGAATGGCATTTTGAACTTTTATGAACAAATGTGGATTTTGAATTAACATTGTGAAGCGACTCCCTCCCAACGTTAAATGACTAGGAATGGTCACGGTGCAGGTCAGGATGGCCTCTCCTATCCCCCGCCCTACAAGGTAATTTCTCGTCTTGTTATATGTTTAAGACGAGACGGGACGGGACGGGACAGGGTTTACTACCCTTTTTTTTTTTCTCTTCTTTTGGCCTCATTCATTTAAATGTGATAATAATATATCTTTTTTAATTTTTCTTATTTATTTTTAAAAGCTAAATTATTTAAATATATTTGATAAACTACCCTTGAATCTAGCTTGCAAGAAAACAAAAGAATTGATATTTGCGTTGCCGCGTAATTGGATAAATGTCTAATCATCTAGTATTAATTGTGAAAGCTATCTCATGGACGGTCTAAGAAAACGGAAGACGGTTTTAACCACTAAAATAAATATCTAGAATCTTCTGGCAAGGAACCTTTGAAAATATATTGATTATGACATAATTTATTTATTTATTTATTTTTTTTTCTCCGGAGTCCCAACTAATATACAACCCTTCCCTCCATTGCAGGTCAATTTGGGGGGCCCATTTTCCAGCTTTTAAAAAATCGAAAGCCGTTTACTTTTGAACATATTTGAATAATTTTTTAAAATTATTTTATCTGACCGAAAAATTTTAGAGAAAGATAATTTAGAATAATTTTTTCATGATAAGAAGCAAAAGCAGAAACTCTGTCAAACGAATTCTTTATAATTAGAGTAACATTTTAAAGCAAATTACATTTAAAAGTTTAAATTATTAGAGAATAATATAAGATATTAATTAATATCAATATATTATAGTGTCGAATTAACAGATGTACTAGGATCATATGGCTAAAATTAAGTCAACATTAAAATGGAGTGGAAAGACGTGGACCAATAATATCACGACAGATATCGAAACGCGTCTAACCCTCTCAAGCCTTAACAACTGTAATTTATTAACTAATTATAACTTATTTTATTATGTAATTGATTTATAAGTAATGATCTGTATCGTAATCTTTCATAAGCATGCAATTACACATTATGACAATAGCTGGAGGATAAGGAGCTCAGGATAGTGATTGAAATCGAAAACGAAGCCTTAGTCATCAGCAGTCCTTGCCTGTTAAGCAAATACTATCGTGACATCTTCGGTAAAACTGGTTAGATAGCACTGAACAGTATTAAAAAATGAAATAGAAAGTAAAAACTCGTCTATTATATTGTTCATCAATCGAGGAGTAATATACACGAGCTGAATAAAACTCACAATTCGTTGACTAATTTGGTTACCTCGACTCGTCGATTATAGAAGAGTTTACATAAAGAGTTAACCTGCTACTCCTAGTCGCGAAATACCTTCTTATTGTACACACTGCATCATATCCCGTCGTCAATGAAGACAGCACGAGTCTTCCACTGCAACCACAACATTATGAAATGACGTGTAAAATGTTTATCCAATCAAATAAAGATGAGGCATATGTTCCAAAATTAAATGGTATTCAACCATGTGAGTTTTATCGTTGGAGGGGAGGGGAGAGAGAGAGGGAGAACTTACGGGATTGCCCTTGTACATGCATATAACTGTACAGAAATGGAGAACCAAACTGTTGACCGCTCCACGAGAACATTTCAAACGGTAGAATATGAAATATTCGGCATAAGACCTTAATGATATAGAGGAATCCCTTGCTAAAGAGGAAGCTGTTCTGCCGAGTCAATAAATTCCCTCGGATTCATGGACAAAATGCACAGCCAATGGGGGAAGAAAAAATAAATGCCAAGAAAAATGAGAACTCCAAGATCAGCCTCTTCACCAACAGCTGCTCGACGAGGAGTAATCAGGTAAATCTGGCTCACGCACCAGAGGCAGTACAAGCTAGCGACTATCAGGAGCAGTCTACAGGATTGCTGAGATTGTTTTCTCAATGACTTCAGGGGTTTTACTCTGCGAGAAAATCACAACAGAAAGTTGAACATATCAATAACCTAAAACTTGATAAAGCTTAATATTTTATTGAACAGAATTTCGCTGATACAAACTTATTGATGTAAATAAAACCACCGATCAAGGTGGTACACAAAAGGCTTATAACGAGTACAGCATCAGGATTAATAGGCGCCCGACTTTTCCACCATCCAGTGCTCAATATCCACATATACATGGAAGAATGTCCATTTTCCTGTTAACATCAAAGGGATAAACGAGAATGAGAATGAATCATTAGTTTTTGGTTCAAATTATGAAAGCTCTTGGGTGGGTGACACTATTGAAAAGGATGCCATCAATAAAACTCTTAGAGCTTGTTTGAGCCCCATTTTGTAGTCAAAAATGCATTTGGAATAGTGATTTGATGGAAAATGTGTGGTTAAAAAATAATAAAAAGTTTTGGGTTTGCGTGTCATATTATTTTATTGAAGAATGTGTGGTTAAAAATAAGAGAGAGAAAAATGTATTTAAAAATAATGGGAACCAAACAAGGGCTAAGGCATGCCGAGTATTACCTCAAACAAGTGGTCTAGGAAAAAGTGCGAAAATGATCCTGCAGACACCAACAAGAAGCACTGCCTCCTAGTAAGGGGCGCCTGAACCCAAATAACCCTCCATTAGCAATCAATACTAGAGACGAGCAAAGATTCTTTCATAAAAAATCGAAAGTATGAAGAGGATATGCCTGTCAAGGATGAAACTGAATTAAACTAGTCATGCATAACTGAAAAAAGTTCAAGCACGATCATATTGAAATCATTGAGAAATAAGCCAATAAACATATTCCCTCCTAATTAATCGCAAAGTAGTTATCTTAGCTATTCTTTCAATGCAACTTATCATGTCCACTATGAAACTAAGCCCTTGATTGAGCCCCACTCTTTAAAACTCATTTTTCATAAACTCATTTTCAATCACACACTCTCCCTAAAATAATTTTTCATGTAAATTCAAAACTTTTGTACCACATTCTCCAAAAAATAAAAAATAAAAAAAATCACTTTTAACAAAATCTATTATCAAAAAATGGGACTCAAACAAGAGCTTAATTTTTAACTTGCACAAGGGCTACCAATTTTGGGTTCCATATTGCCATTACCTCTGTACGGACACTTCAACTAAAATAGCATGTCCGTGTCTGACACATGTCGAATACCGACCCTCATCGAACACTCTATCAACGTGTCAGTGACGAGTAATGTCAATTTTTTTTTTTTTGAAAAATTGCATGTCGGACACACATGTCCTTATCGATGCATGATAGGCCTCACCATTCACCAAGTCTTCACCTAGTAGGCATCAACACTATATAAAATAAGAAAATAATCTAAGAGCATGTTTGGTTGTGTCCAAAAGTAAGTCAAACTTACATTTACTCTTAAGTTACTTATTTTGCCAAACATTATTTTCAAAGTTACTTTTCTAGAAACACATATAATTGTATTTAACAATGCTCTGAGGCACATCTCAGAAGTAGGATCTTCAATCGCAGTCTAAATGAGCAACAACTTTTCATTCTCATGTCTATCTTCCTCTCCTCCATCAATCACAACGAGCCCTCAACATTTCTTGGCATGACATACACATATATAGTTCTCAAACTCACAGCAGAAGTTTATATTGCTATAAATCTTTTCTAGCTTAGCATAAAAACCTGAAACTGGAAACTTAAATTCTTAAAGGCTCATTCACACTTGAACCGTTCAACTATTATCTGCATGGTAGTAAGAGTGCACACTCTAAAATATGAATTTTACTTTTCTAATCTCCCCATTACATTATTCAGCCAATTTGAACTGCTTTAATTAGATTAATTGTATCTACTTAAGTGCTTGTTTGGGAGAAATTATAAGATGCTGAAATTATTAATTGATAGAAATAAGTGGTGGATAAGTAGGTAGTAGTTGCCGGTACTATGAAAAGTGTGGTAAAAATTAAAGTTTTGAAATTATAATTTAAACCAAACAAGCAATGAGTTTAGGAATCATATAAGAATAATAGTAAATCTTATTGAGAAATTACTTGAAGTTTTTATAAGTTAAATGTAGAAACACAAACAACTGCTATAAAAGTAAAACTAAACACCAATTAAATTGCTAATCTTGTTTAAAATAAACTACAACATTTGATGTAAAATTTGAGGGGAAAGTACATCACTACGGCAAGCTAGTTTTATCCTACACCAATTTCATCTCACTTCCAAGAAAGAGATATAACAAATTAAACGAACTGGAACTTTTCTAGTTCCAAGTCTAAGAAACCAAGTATTTAATTGCATCTTAAATTTAGCCAGTTGACACCTTAATTCAATCTATTTTGTGTCTAGCATTTTCCCTCTTACATCATGGGAAAAAAATGTAAAACTTACACTTGTATACCTATAAATAAACTTTTTAAGCCTAGCCAAACATGTTACACTTAATTTTTATTTTTTATAAACGTGGATGTCCGGGCCAACTTGCGCGTACCTCGACTAATCCCACGGGACCCTGAAATTTACAGCCGTTTCTCACCTCATTGGCCCTGAAAGAACTCGAACGGGTGACCATTAGGGAGCAAATCCAAGACCAGACCAATTGAGCTACCCCTCAAGGTTGTTACAGTTAAATTTGAATCACCTTATATATACATTGTTCCAAATTATGGTTGTAGCTTTATATATCAGATCAACCACTAGACACTAGCAATTGCAGTTCCAGAGGAAAAAAATTCAAATTCCTAATCGAATTAAATTTCGAATCATTCTAAATGCAAGAAAAAATTAAATTCCAAAAATTATAAATTATTTAACCAGCATTATTTGTGTACATACTGACCCCAGAAAAGGAATCGAGAATGCCCTTGTGAAGGAAAAATTTGGATGCCCAACTGTAGAACACCGACAAAGGGAAGCCCAGAATGAGACAATAGTAAAACGGGTCATGGATCCAAGGCTCGATGGATGATCCGAAGGCTCGACCCAAGCCGACTGTTGAAGTGAGCCACTCGGCGAAGGAACCCATGTCGGGTCCGAAGAAGGCGTTAATGGCGTAAAAGATGCAGTGTTGCGGGCTGAACCGCCCGTTCGATATGCTCATCAGCGCCTGACCCGACCCGAGTGCGTACATCATGTGCGGACCTGGACCCGGCATGTTTGAGGAGGAAAAGTGTTTTCCGAGAGTTGAAAGTTGGAAGGAAAAGTATACCATGTTTGGTCTTACTTGACATAAATGTTTAATTTCACAAACGGTCACTGAACTTACAAAAACATTACAAAACGATCACTGGAGTTTCATGTGCTTTTACAAACGGTCACTGAAGTTTTATTTTGTTTCACCAACGGTCACTGAAGGACCGTTATGATTTTAATTCAAATTTAAAGGACCAAAACATGTGAACATAAAAACTTAAACACCTCAAGTACAAATTTTTTGTTATTAAGTAACACATTTGGAGTAAATTAGATGAAAATTGTAAAAGTGATATTTTAATTCTCGTTCCGCTTATATACGTACAAGACCATAAATTAATTAGATATGAGATAATAAATATTTTTCTATATTTTTGTGCGATCGTGCGCAGATTTTCTAGCTATTAATGCACTTTTATTTATTGTAATTCACATAAAAATATATTGTATTCTTGTTTAAAAGTAGCTGACTTACTCAGAAATTTGCATTTGAGGTGGTCAAATTTCTATGTCCATGTGTTTTGATCTTTTAAATTTGAATTAAAATCATAACGGTCCTCAAGTGACCGTTTGTGAAATAAATTAAAACTTTAATGACCGTTTGTGAAAGCGCATGAAACTTCAGTGACCGTTTCTGCAAATTTTAAATTTCAGTGATCGTTTTGTAGTTTTTAAGTAAGTTCAGTGATCGTTTGTGAAATTAATCCCATAAATGTCATCTTAGGTTAAGTTAATTAATCTTACTTTGATGTCTTAAAATAATAATTTAACCAAGTTTAAATTTATTCGACACGACTCAATTAAAACTTGTATTTTCTCAAATTTATTTTTAATCTTGTATTTCTAATAAAATAATTTTACATTCCAACGTAGAAAAAAGTGTTCAAATAATTTCTTCACTTCTCATCTTTCCCCAAGGATAAGCTTGGGCAAGAAATCTCTTCATTTCAATAACACCATAATAGGAATCACATTAGAAAATATTGAAATCAAACAATGTAAACATGTCCTTAAGACCCAAAATTGAAGTTTATAAAGCTAACATAAACCCTAGAATTTGGGATCATGAATTTTAGAAAGAAAAAAACAAAAAAATCACTGTGGATTAGGAGGACGGCTATTAGCGGAAGAAACTCTGGATCCCCACTCAAGAAGCTCTTTGCTGGTATCATCCTTATGAGCAAACACTTCTATAAAACACAAACAATCTTTCTTCTCTCCTATTGCTGTTTCAATAGCTTCCATCAACTCCTCCTCGCATCGTACCTACAACATAGAACGTAACAAAGTTAATGTGGACCCTTGTGCAATAGAGGTCGCCAGTCTTAGGCCATGGGACTTCTTGATATTTATTAGTCGAGCATATAAACCTTTGTGGTCCAGCAGTTGCCTTCCCCATTGCACATAGCATCAACTAATGCAGTGTAGTTCCAGTTCTTGATCACATTGTACGGCCCGTCATGGATTTCAACTTCTATGGTGTATCCACCATTGTTGATCAAGAAAATTATGCTCTTTTGGCCACACCGAATCATTGTTGACAGATCTTGTGCAGTCACCTGCAAAAAATATCATAGACTCACAATATGAAGAAGGGCTATGATAAGTTTTCAATCTGCCCCAAATCTTGAATATTCAAATAGCGAACCTGAAAGCTTCCATCACCAATGCAAGAAATCACCCGTTGTTGGGGTACAGATTGGGCATAGCCTAGTGTAGCACCAACAGACCATCCAATCGATCCATACTGCATTTGAAATTCATACCTGCAACACAAACTTTTGTCCCTCTTAATTTTTGTAATTGAAGACAAAATTGCTATGTACTTTGCTACCTACCCGCATCCTTCTGGCAATTTTAGCTTCTGGCAGTTGAACCAAGAATCCCCTGTCTCAGCAATGACAGCAGTTTCACTAGACAGCATTTTCTGTATATGCTGAAACAAAACATTCACTCTCAGAGGCTCATTAGGCTCACTCTTGAGAGGAACTCCATCCGGAATGTAAATACGCTTATAATTTTCATAAGCAGTCGTGTTACGCTTAAGCTTCTTTGCCAATTCGCGAAGGAAATCTTTCATTAACACGCAACCATAAGTTGGGCCATGACATATGACAACACGGTCAGGCTGCACAATTATTGCCTTCTCCTTCTTGAGTAAGAGGGAGTATCCAACAGAGCTGTAGTCATTAAAGATTGGTCCAGCAAACAAGTAGGCATCAGCAGATTCCACAATTTCACCACAGAATGCAGTTCCTACTGAACCCCAATAAGTGCCAATGAAATGAGAGTGCTGCTCGGGGACGAGCCCTTTGGCCGAAGGCATCACTGCCATTGCATATCCACATGCGTCAACCAGTTCAACAAATGCTTGACAGGCCTTTGCAACACGCAGTTTTGGCCCCCCAATGATCACTGGCTTCACCGCTTTGTTCAGGAAGGCTGCTGCTGCATCTACTGCTGCCTCGAGCCCCCTCTTATTGCTTAATCTGCGACATAATTTTGGGAAATCCAGTCTGTTAAATCAAACTTCAAATGTGTAATAATTTGAAAATTCGAGAAATTATATATGAAGGGATTATTCGGGTACACTAGATGAAGTCTGAAGAAAAGGTAGCATATTATAAGAAGTTTTTACACTAGCAAGCCAAGTCCAGTATAGCTCTTCAGCCTTGAGGAGCCACATGGAAACAATAATAAAGGTAAAAGAAGAACATAAACATGCCCAAATAGGTTTTTAAAACTTATTTAAGAAGAACATACGGAATGAGCATCAGGTTCGGGGTTGACACATATAATAGATGAGCTTAAAAATATTGTGTTTATTCTACTTTCCTCCAAGAGTTCCGTTAGTTGTGGGACTAGCCTATCCTACAGAAAAGAATTGATTGAGTGTGAAAACTTAGAATTACCCAGTTAAAACCTTCCTCGATCAATATATAAAGCACAATCATTGCCTTATATTTGAATTGAACGACGGTTCAAAAGAAAATGACGAGACAATATTAAGCAAGCCAGGTGTGATAGAATTAATTTGTCAATTATCCTGTCCATTCAACATACCAAACACATCAAGAGGATATTGTAGGTATAAATACCTTGGTGAGAGGGAAAATGGGATGGGCTCTCTGGCAAAAGTAGGATGAGGGATTCCAGGCAAATTGCAACTGATGCTTAAGTACACTGGCTTGCTTTCCTTTAGTGCTGTAGAAATGGCTGTGTCAATTTGTTCATGTGCATCATCCAAGTTATTCACAAGAGCCTGTCGACAATAAATCATAAGAAGGATCAAAATCAATTCAAATCTTCTTTATTTTATTGCGTTCTTAAATTCTGAAATAGCATAAAAACAAGTAGTTTAGATCATTGCCAATTTAACTCCCATACAAACACGTTTCATGAAAATGCATACATAAAATGATTCAACTGGAACATATCATAGATTTGTAAGGTCGTCAATAGGAGTGAAGAATTATACAGCCCAATTTACCTGATAACACGTAACGGTCTGAAAACACCTAAATTCCTGGCTGAAATCGGGCAATCCAATTGTATGATGCAAAATTCTGTTAGTCCCATAATCATTAGTATTAGGCCCTCCGACAATACAAATCACCGGCAGATTCTCACTGTAAGCACCGGCAACGGCATTGAGCAAACTCAAACCACCAACAGTAAACGTGACAACGCACGCGCCGACTCCTCGAGCACGTGCATATCCATCAGCAGCATAACCGGCGTTGAGCTCATTGCAGCAACCAATATTGTTAAGCCCAGGCTCAGCAATGAGGTGATCGAGGAGGGTGAGATTGAAGTCACCAGGAACGGAGAATACATCCTCGATTCCGATTTCGACGAGCCGCCGTGCAATGTGGCGGCCGAGGGTGGCGTCAGGGGCTGCGACCACCGCCGGAATGTGGGATTCAACCGTGGAAACGGCGCCGTTTCCGGCGAGAGACCCCACGTCGTTGTTGGTGGGCTTGCATGAGTCTAGAGTGTTAATTGCCGTGTCCATGATTATGTGCGAGTGTGAGAAAAATATGCAAGAAAGAACTGGTAAAAGGAGATTGGTGCGTTGAGTATATATACGTATTGTGTGAATGGATTTGCGTGAGAATAGGATTTTTACAGTTTACTTGGCCAAAAAAATTCATTTCTTGTTTTGATTTTGGGTAATTTCTTGGGGAGGAAGGAAATTTTAATTTATTACGAAAAATAGAAATACTATTAATTTGGATAATAATTAATATTTTGAAAATCATCCCGTGCGTCAACCTTTGTCCAGTTGGAATTTTGGAAAAGTGGAATATATTATTCGTCCTTGTTCGATTTCCCAAAACTAAACGAGTAACTCACATAGCATCGGAGAATTGAGGCGAGGCCTGGACAGGGGCGGACCCACGAAGGGCCCAGCGGGGGCGGTCGCCGCCACT
>CAIGRH010004573.1:0-11387 GCA_903798295.1 Fraxinus nigra | reverse complement strand
CAATTAATTGGACTTAAATGAATTGGGCTAAAATAATTAAAATTTAAATCGGGCTTACGAAATTGGACCATAAATGTTGAATTTTAATAATTGAGCTTGAAATTAATAAAAAATTGGATTTAAATAACATAAATCAAAATTGATAATAAAATTATTATTCGGGATTGGATTCGATCTAATAGATTTGAATTCAATTTTATAACTGCTAGACGAACGCGCTTCTCTAGAAAAATTAGGGTTAACGTTTTAGCGACACGTTTTTCGAGAAAACTAATTTATATAAATTAAAAGTTCACGGTCGCTACACTATGGTTCTTTGTTCAACTTGAGCCATGGAGGAAAGCAACGCGATAACTTGAAGAGCTGAAGTGCTATCTAGCCCTGAAGTTCGTTACATCTAGGAGAAAAATGTGCGAATCGTGAATGTTGTCTACGTCAATTGATAGCCTCTTTCTTTCTCCACCGGAAATCCCTCGGTTTTTCTCATCCCTAACGAAACTATCTGCCACGTGAACAAGGCCGAGTTCTTGCATCAAGCCCTTGACTTGGCGTTCTCTCTCCATTACTCGTTTCTTTGAGCCTAAACTTTGCACTAAACATCAGTGTTTCCTTGACAGTAAAGTGCCTTCTTGAGGTACAAATCCACGCCTTCCTCAGCTGAGCTTGACTACTTAGTGCATGGCCATTAAGTGAAATACTCTCCAGATCAAATTTTCTTACTCTTACCCTCCCGGAAACAACTCATAAGAGAGTAGACTTTCCGATGCCACTTGAGCCAACGGCAGCTGGGATCTCGGAACTTCTTGCTGTTAAAAAAGACTGATTTCAGAATGTTAGATCTGCTTGTCCTTCCTCGTTCCATCTGATAATTGACGCGTTGTATAGCATAGGAAAGATTGGTTATACATAATTTGTCAACAGATTTGGATCGGTGATGTTGTAATTAGTTCCGTTAAATGTGTTACCAATTTAATTCAAATGTAACATAACTTGTTAACAAGCAGAACTTGCTATAAAATTGAGTACACTTCAGCATTCTTCGAGTTGCATATGTATATTTACAAAATAATCTTTCATCCCATGGACAAAGCCCCAGAGACTGAAAGAAGTAGAAATTGCCTTGTAGAAAAATATTTACGGAGTGAAGCGTGGCTGTCTTTCCCAGTTTGGTATTTACCAGTTGCTCTGCACTTGTTTTCATGGTGGGGATGGCTGATCCTCAGACTTGAAGATTGCCACTCTTCGAGACTCTGAAATACGCTGCCTCTTATTCAGGACATCAATGTAATTCTGAATCCTACGCCGATCTGAGCTTTTGAGAGAAAAAGGGGGGTTTAGAACGAGGGATGGTGCTTCAGCCAGAATAAATGTCAATAACTGAACTGCTTTTGAATAAAAAGTTACGGCAACTTCTGTATTGCCCATATACTCGTCAACCTGCAAATCTCATGCACAATTAAACAATTTTAGAAATTGCATTAGTTTCAGCATTCCCCAAATCAAAATTTCAGCAATCTATATGTTTAAATGTTTCAGAACTCTCATCAACTTAAAGTCCTAAATTGTTGCATGAAGCAAAGTTTCCTAGGTAGAATCGCAAAAAATTAATCAATAACAAAGATGGAAGTATGACAGAAATAATGCAATGCCACACTAATTACCAAGGATTATTTTTTCCCTTACTGTAGTGCAAGAGATTCATCATTTTCATCTACTAAATTTAAAAGTTAATCAAACATGTAAATGGGTGTATTTCCATCATTATGGAGCATGCACATCTGGATCTTTGCAGTGTGACGACCAGTTCAGTGGCAGCCAGAGGAAGATGAAATTCTGATCACTCCAAAAACTATTTTAGTCATTCTACAGCAGTGTACTTCTACGAATATAATAATATACTCATTTTATCATGGAATTCAATTCCCTGCAATCGCTAGCACCAAAGAAAATAGATGCTTACAGCTGCATGTCTGCCGAAATCTAGGGCAGATCGGTATATCAACTCCATTGGATCTGGCATCTCAAAATCTCCTATCCCAGACAACAAAAGTGGCATAAATGCCTTCACAACCAGCAGAAAATAAAAAATCAAAAAATCAAAATGCATACCAGTGTCCACTACTTTAGCAAGTTCCTCAGCTTTTCCCACTTCATTTAGAAATGCTCTCTCGATTTGAGAACATGTCTCCACCAGCCCCTTAGTGTTAGTTGTGTCACGAGACTCTTGGACAACAGGATTATGCTGCACGTTCGAGATTACCCTGAATTCTGTGATCTCCTGTGTCGAACTTCCTTCAATTGCTGATGCTGCTTGAGTGTGACAAATATGCAATGCTTGCTTCCATATGGCAAGAATCACAAGCTGAATTGAGAATGCATCCAGATGTTCTCCTGCTTCAATCTAACAAAAAATAGCAACATCAACTAGACCATCATGTGATTCATGTCGATAATATAAATAGCTAAATAAGCAGAGCTTCGTAAGGCCTTGACGAGACTAACCAAGATCACAAATCACAAAATGACATTAATACATATAGGGTCCACATATTAGGTCTATGTGCAGTATTACTGGGGCTGAAATATCAGAATCTAATAATCTAACATGATACAGACTGCTTCTTTGGGTTAGGTTGTTAGCTTCGTTAATCTTAAATGCATTAAATGACTTGACAACACTGGATACCATTTAGATTGATGGACAAAGGTATCAGAGTTTTAGTCCTCAACATGGAATTTGTAGAAAATAAATAAATAAATAAATAAAGATAAAAGCTTAAGCTCTCAAATGAATTGGTCATTCAACAAGGTTACACTTATACAACAAGGAAAGTTCTCAGAATCAAGTTGAAGGCAACCCAGAGTTCTGATAACAATGTGATTGGCAGTAAGAGAATGAAATAATATGGTCAGCTTAAAAATAATATTTTAAAAAAATTGTGCCAATAGGTTTGTGAGTGTTCAATTAGATATGAAACAGATTTATGTTGACTTTTGCGAATATAAGAAAACCTATGAAGCATCAAGAAAGTGAAAAATAAAATTACCGGGAATAACGATTAACATGATGCAGGTAAAATGTCAAAAATTAGAGAGTAGAACTATGGCAAAACTCAAAGCAGTGCTGTATCTACAGGAGAAACAATGAAGCGAGACAAGACTATTTAGTATTTATACAGGCATATAAATATGAGAAATTCTAGCAAATTTGCATTTAAGTCTGAGGAAGTGCTATACATACCTTTTCAGTCACTAATTCAATTATGGCTGATGCACAACTCTGCAATGACTTGATCCTTGTCATGCAATCAGTTGATGGAAGTTCTGAAGTGTCTACTACATTGATTGATCCCAGTGACGTCCCAAGAGCAGAGCTGTGACTGTCTGAATTTACAATGTGATCCACTATGCTAGTTGCCGCACCAACTATTGAGATTGAAGCACTTGGTGTTGAGTTCACCTGTCCAAAGTCAAGTGGCGCACTACCAGATTTAGAAGGCCAACAAGTAGTCTTAGAAGTACGTACAGATGATGACTCCATTGTGGGAACGGACACGAGGACATAATCTTGATCTGACTCCATCAAATCCACAACTGTCGAGTAGGTCCAACACAATGAAAGTAATCAATTAACCAACAGTAAATTTAGGCAATGTGTAGTCAATATGAGAAAGAGAACACTAATAAAAAGCACCTTTTAAGTTATAATTTACTGATCCAAGGTCTGTGGTTTTCAGAGATTCTATCAAGTTTCCTTCTGAAAGTTGGCAGCTGCCAAGACCAGACCCTATAGTTTCTGGTTTACATGGGTGGGAATTACTGTACTTGGAACAAAGATCCATTTTATTAGAGAGATTAGACAATTCCCTCCTGTCAGGTTTTGAGTCGAGAGAAAATCCATATGTGTATCTCACGGTGGAACTGCCTACAGAAGATGTATTCTTGTCGGGCCCACTGGATTCATCTATACGGAAGGGAAAGCAATCTTCTTGTGAACTTTCCTCTGTGTTCCTACGTAAGCAAACAATTCTGTTTACAAGCAGCACAAAAAATTCTTGTGTGCTCAAGACAAAAGGAACGTGGACTTTAAAACCCCATTTACCTGAATGATTTATCAGGCCACTTCATAGAAAGATATGGATGGTTGAAAAATTCTTCAAACGTCAACCGCTCCACTGATCATCACAAGGTATCAAAGAGTAATTAGGACAGTCAATTATAAAACCTAAAAATAGTAAAAAGAGAGTTTTTAAAATTTAAAATCCATCATATTATTCCTGAATGCTTGCTTTATCTTGATACTTGTGAACCAAAAGTGCTAATAAATGTTGCAATAAAATGCTAGATGTAAGCCATGCAACAAAAATGGTTATTAAAATGGTTGGTTATTAAGAACATAAATTAATCAAAGTCTTTAAATGTCACTTACATAGAATAACCTTGTTTGAAGTTAACCATGAAAGTACAAATTTATTTAAGCTAAAATAAATTGTAGACTGTAATATTCAAAATTACTGCTATCCCTTTAAGTAACATAAGAGTTCGAGGCATGAAAAAACGCTGGATTGAGGCTACAGGGTCCTGTACCATGCTATAAATCATGGTCTTCAATTCAAATATGTATACTACAATGTCAACAACAGTTGAAGCTTAATTCTTTTTGGAGTTATCCCCAGAGTAAACAACAAGAACAAACTAAGCCTTTTTCAGGTCAGATACGTGATTCCTTTTCTGTTACTCCATTCAATGCATTGCTACATCTTCTGGAAGATCTAGTACAGCTATGATCAGCCATGTTACTTTCGGAGAAATCTCCATGATTAGATTTTTACTTAATTTTTGGTTGAAGAGCAAATTATATTCATTTTAAGCCGCTGTGAATGCCACAAAATCATTTATTAAATTAATATACCCATAAGTCCATCATGTACATCAAAATGTTAAATGTGTCTAGTACCTGGATTGCGGCGTAGCAATTTCCTACACAAGTCAATGCAGTGAGGATTCAAATTCTTCACATCAGGTGGGAATTGCAATTCAGTTGATTTTACAATGTTCTGGAGCAGCTGCAAAATGCATTATAGCATTGGATTTGTGAATAAATTTTCACCAAAAGAATTTGATATGAAACATTGACAAACTATTTTAGTTGCATGAAAAGACAAACCTGTATCTGATTGTTCCCCGTATATGGGGTTCTACCCGTGACAAGCTGAAATAGAATGGCGCCAACACTCCAGAGATCTGCCTGCATTTTTTAGCATAGAATTAATACGGAATAAGATGATGGATGGCTGCTTGCATATCTAAAAGATGAATGTCACCTTTGCGTCATACTTTTGCAGTTGCATAATTTCAGGAGCCATATAGAGTGGTGAACCGCATAAGGTTTCTGCAAGGCCTCTAGGTTGTAGAGATCTGGCAAAAGGAAAAGGAACTGATGAACTGGAACTTCGTGTTTATGCAAATAATCAAGCCAATGTATCTTAATTTGTACCAAATTGAGTGCATACATTAGTAGATACCAATAAATTAACCACTAATTATTCGAGTACATAAAATATAATCGGGGATAGGAGGGAAGGTACCAGCATGCACGTTAAACAACCAAAAGGGATGGGTGGGAGCAATTATACAATATGAACACTTAATGAAGTAATTCCAAAATTAAAACTGATAAAAAAGAAATAATCAAGAAAATCTCCTAAACAAAAGAATTGAACTATCGCAATATGAAGAAGCCTCCTATCATACTACAATGGTTTGACCTAAATTATTCTAGTGTTTTCATAAAGTGGCCTCTCCTGCCACAATCGTGATTATGCATTATTCAAGATCACAATTCCAGCTAAGGCCAAGCCTAAGAGCATCATACTTTTCAGTTAAGTAGAGAAGATTATCCTTCTGTTCTTAATACTGACACTTCAAAATAATTATCATGAATTTGAATATAATCCATACAAAAAAAGATGAGTCAACCAAAGTCATGAAATACAAAATGAGAGAATGTTACAGTATAATTTGATGTGCCTACTGTCTTCTATAATCACAGGGTTAGGGATGACAAGCGAGGAAACAATTATGTCAAAGGCTATATCTCTACCTTGCAAAGCCAAAATCAGCAATCTTGAGAACAGAATTGTCGTCATTGGTGGACAGGAGGAGATTCTGTTCAAGGTGTGAAATACACATAAATGGAACATGTCAATATAAAATGCCCATTTGGTATTTTAAAGAATATTACTGCATCCTGAATTTTGTATGAAAACTTGATGTCATCACTTCCAGAAGTATAACACATTAAGCGAAGAAAACACACAGGGCTTTCGTTCATAAGAAATAAAATGATTAATAAAGCACGGATGTACAGCAGAAGCACATTAGATCATCATTCAAATTATATTGTTCTTCTACTGCTACATCCAACTTATTCCACAGCTCCATCTCACAAGTAAAATAAAGCAATTTCAAGGAATTAATTGTTTAAGAGCAAAGCCTATGTGAAGAATAAAAAATAAAAAAGAGCTCTACCAGAAAAAGATTACCTACGCACCAGAATATTAACGTCAACTTAAGAGAAGAAACAGTCCAGAAGAAAAGTACTTCTTCATGAACCTCACTTACATGAAGGACCTAACCTAGATGTACCATAATATTGATAGCCTATTATTTTATTAGTAATATACTTTTGAGAAAAAGAAATGCTTCTAGCATTAGTTATTTACAGAGAAGGACCTGAATTGCAATTGGTAGGAAGATCTGGCGAAATATGTATATACAGAGAAGGACCTGAATTTCCATTATATTGTTGCTCTTTCTTCTAAAGACATCTTTTATCCCTCGATCTAAAGATATCTATATAAAGCTGTGGGTTGAAATACCATGTTTACTTTTATTAAAACAATCACAGGATTAAGT
The DNA here is from genome assembly GCA_903798295.1 of Fraxinus nigra. Taxonomy (NCBI): domain Eukaryota; kingdom Viridiplantae; phylum Streptophyta; class Magnoliopsida; order Lamiales; family Oleaceae; genus Fraxinus; species Fraxinus nigra. The sequence goes on along the minus strand of CAIGRH010004573.1, from coordinate 4,469 downwards.
AAAGATACAAGTGTAAGAATAGAATTCAATGCATACCTGGGGCTTTAGATCTCGATGTATAAGGTTGTTTTCACGAAGAATTTTTAGACCCTCCGCTGTAGCATGTAGCATATATAAGTAAAGACAGTGAGAATTGCATTCTAGAGTGAACCACAATCCAAGTAGTGGAAAAAAGAAAAAGAGATACCTAGCTGCTGCATAAAGTGTTTTGCAATTGCTTCAGGGATTCGGCCATGATGTTGGTTAATATACATCGAAAGGTCACCCCCTTTGCAGTACTCCAAAATGATGTACATCTTTCCATATTCCTAATAAATTTGCAAAGTGATTATTGTTTCAATGAAGATGCCTATGCCATTGTGTGTTGCATCTGTCCTATAGGATTCAAGCACGTGAAGGTGCACCAAAAAAACCATTGCAAGTGGTATACTACTCAAAAGGTCAGAAGGCATATCCTAATCTAACCAAAGTGATCATAAAGAAAAAGAATCTTGAAAGATATGATTCTCCAGAAACAGCAGCCCAAAAAGAGTAATTAGTGCCTTAGTCATTTCTTGTAATGAGTAAAAATTTTATTCAAAGGCAATAACAGCAAACCACCCACTGATACATACAAAAGTACTTCAAAACCAACCAGTCATAAAAAAAATGTACACCCGCAATTCCAGAAGTATAAGAAACTGCAAATTCTAATGTTTAACCCTCGGTCTCAACAAAAGGAACACTTGTCATTTTCCTTTTCTCTAGGTTGACCATCATAATTCTGTTCTGATTCATTTCCATTTCCATTCTCCCACTTTAGCCTTTTGGAGTTTTCTGTCTAAGTTTGGCAATGGTATAGTTCTTTCTCTAGCACTATCTCCATTTCATCCATGCAACCCAGTTAATCTTATGTCTTTGTTTACAGCAAAAAAAAAATACAGTGGAAAGAAATTCTACTAAGACATAATACCTAATTTAATGATTGCATATTCTCCCATTCGTATTGAAGCAAACTATTCGGTTCCTACTTTGTAGTCAATATCCCAAAAAACTACACCACGTTGTTCTTAAAAAAACTACCACCACTAGCATCGACACTTGTACTCCCAACTCTGACATAAAACTGCCAAATCTCATTCCCAGAAAACTAAAATACCAAAGCATCATAAAATGAACAGAACGTTAAAAAAGGCAATGGACTAGACCTCGATCATGTCGTGCAAGCGAATGATGTTAGGGTGATTGATTTTCTTGAGGATGAAAATCTCGGACTTGAGGCTCTCTCGGAGTTTGTAATTCAACCTGGAAGTAATGATCTCCTTAATTGCCACTTCGGTTCCGTTGACGCGATGTCGTGCATGCCATACTGTCGAGAACGACCCTGCTCCTATCTGCTTCCCCACCACGTAATCCCCCACCGTACAACACCTCCCGCCACCGCTACCTTTCGTCAATTGAGCCATTGAGATTTCCAATTATTTCAGCTGAACGAAGACGAAGACGAAGACGAAGAAGAAGGGTTTGGCTTTTTGCTTCTTTCTCTTTATACTCTTCTAGTTTTGGGTTTCCATCGAGTGATCAGGAGATGAGGTGCGAAGGGAGGTGGAAGTGACGGGAGAGTAGTGGACGCGTGTTTTAAATTGGATAAATTGCACAAACGGTCCCACACTTCTTGCACTTTTAACTTTTTATTTTGTTATCTTGATATTTAACTGTTCAATATTCCATCTAAGTATATTTCGTCACCCCCTTCATAGAGATGGCAAAAAAGTTCGTTGACTCAAGCTCGGCCCGTAAATAGCTCGAACCAAGCCTAACTCGAGCTCGATTACATCGAGGGTCGGCTCGGACCCAACCCCCATTTTGGAGCGTCGGCTCGAGCCCGTGGCTCGTACTAACCTGCCCATAAAATAACGTAGAATATGAACAATTTTACTTGAAGATTGTCGTCACTTGCTTCGACGACTCAATATTAAAACCTTGCATCCATTAAGAAAAGAAATAATTGCACAAACAACCTTGTAATGCAAGATGAAAACATGATGGTGTTGGAAGCTAAAGTAAAAAAGCGTCTTCTTAAATTTAAATAAGCAAAATAAATCTCAAAAGATGAAAAACAAAAGAAAATGTAATATCTTCTTATCAACCCATTGGTACAGTGGTCCATAAATGTATAATGTGGTAGCTCGTGCTTGTTCGGATTTCATTATAAGTAGTTGAAATTATAATCTGATGGGAATTGAATTTTGAATAAATGGATGATAGTTGTGAATCCTACAAAATTTGTGGCTAAAAAGTTTGATTTACATGATAGTATTTTCATATCAAAATCCAAACAACTACTAGATGTAAAGAAGATCAACATTCTCTCAAATCACGTAAATCGAATGAGATTATTTGTAGACGAAATTCAACTCATAAGTTTGCAATGACAAATTCTACGTTGTATATGTGACTATCATATTTAAGAGTGAATTTTAGTCATGTTACTTGATTTCTCACCATGGAAGTACGGGATAATTGCAGGGACGGATTCAAACATTTCAATTTTTTCAAATATGTGTATGTTTTATTCAAACCTTTGATTTGTAGCAAAGTTGGTCCCAAACCTTTCAAAGAAATGCGACGAAAGAATCTTTGGACAATTTTTGAAAAAAAAAAAAATCGTTAATTGACCAAAAATCAGTACTTGGCCAAATTTTAAAAGGGTAAAATGATCTTTTAACAATTTATTCATTAAAAAGAATAATTTGCATCAAAAATCTCAAACCTTTCAAAAATGTTTGGCTAAAGTTCCAAACCTTATTAAATGTGCACTAGAAAGACTTCTACCAATTTCAACTCAAAAACCTTCTTCAGTTAATAAAAATATTCATTTTTCTCGAACCACAACCACCCAACCACAACGTCTAACCCCTAACATTACTCATTGGTAGGTATGAAGCCTTCGCCACAGCCATTAGTGTTAATTTGGAAGAGAAATTATTTATTTATTCTCAATTCTTTGAAGGTTCTTGTTATGAGGGCATGTAGTTGATGGGAATAGGAAAAACGGAGTCCACGGATTGGAGGAAATGAGGCGACGATGATAGCTATTTTTAGCTTTTAGGCTTACCAATCAAGGTAGAGGAGATTTGTTTTATGGGCAGATTATGAATTTAGAGTTGAGGTTGGGTGAATCGAAAAATATGAATATTCTTTTGTCCACTCATATCATTAGTCATTGCTGTTACCTCATTTCCTCCAATAGCTATTTTTGGATTGAGGTTGGGTTGATCGAGATTGGGATTGATTCTAACATTTCAATTTCAAGGTTCGTACTATTCAAAAAAAAATGTTTCTTATTACCACTGAAGATCAATGTTGCAAAATGAGGAATGATTTGATGTCACAAGATCTGATTGGTTCCTTGCAGGATTTCTTGGCCATGGTCAAAAGGCACGTTCTTATTTTGTAGTATCAACTGGTGACGAGAACGTGCAAAATTTATTTCTAATCAAATGATTTGGTTGACAGATGGTGTCCTTTCGTGCTCCTCTCTATAGGTTAGAAAAATCTTGTTACATTTACGTAACATCGCATAATACTATATCATTTGACAATTTAAAATACAATCAATTTATTCATCCAATCATTTCCCTTCACATCATATTATGCAATCCATTACATACATTTTTTTTTATGTACAAGCAGCAAAATTCATTCATCCCCTGTCCATTTGTTGCCGTCCATCCTTACTATGGGGCAATGAAAAAACTTTTATCTTCTCAAAAATGAGTTATGTTTTTAATTTGTATTATAATTAAAAATAAATGTATAATTTTTTTCAAATTTTTTAACACTCAAATAAACGAAACATTCACGAGAGATCAAGTAGCTATAAAGTGGCGTTATTTCATAAAATGGAGTAGAATAACTATCCAATATGATTGAAATGAAGAACAGAATAAAGTGGAAGTTCCCCTTAAAGAATACAGCAGGACACGTGTGCATTTATCACCGGATGATGCCTGTAAAAGCTCCTTCAGTCCTTTGGCTTTTTATGAACACTTTATCATTCTAACATTTATTTTAATTCATTTACAATCTCACTCCCTTTTAATGAAACTAGCACGTGCATTGCACGTCTTATGTATTGAATGGATAATATGCATCTTTTTTAAAGTAAGGTAATTGATAATATTAAAGAAAAATTTATATATATAAATCGAAAACTTTTCATTTACATTTAGTATAAATGGGCACGAAGAAGAATCGAATTAAGAGATTTACATTTAGTTAAGGGTGTGTTTGAGCCATATTATTTTAGAATAGTAGAATAATGGAGAATGTGTGGTTGAAAAAGAAAAAAAAATCATTGATTTGATAGAAAATATTATTTTATTGAAAAATGTGTGGTTGAAAATGAGTAGAAGAATGTGAATGAAAATTTTTAACGTGACTCAAACATGATATATTAAAACAACTCCATACTACGTCTCAGTAAA
>CAIGRH010004567.1:0-10198 GCA_903798295.1 Fraxinus nigra | reverse complement strand
ACAAGATTTTCATCATTGGCAAATTTGTGCATGTGGGCCGTCACCAGCTAAGGAGCCTCAGATCCATAGTGCATCGGAAGTGACAGGGCTTTGGCTAATACAATGGCCTTGGGTAATGGGCCTCAGAATAGCACTGGGTCTCAATTGACAAGTTAGAGGGCAGCAAAATGCATCCTGGTTCGATTGGGCTGGTCTCACTGCCCAGATATGGTTCCACGTGGCGCTCCCACTTATTAGTCATAACAATAGTCCACCAAGTCCATGTTTGATTATTTGTGTCATGCATAGACTTTAGTAATAAAGTTAGAAAAGTTTTGAAATTTATGGTGACATTAGTCCCGAAGTCGAGTCGTAGATATTCATACTGTGTGTGGGATTTTCGAAAGTTGTTCAAGCCTCACTTACTTTATAACACAAATATGTGGCTAATGTATTAGGTTAATGAAGTTGCTTTTGAAGCATAGGTGAGTCCATAATTGAACTGGCTGAGGCTGAAGTCCTTTTGAAGCAGAGACAAGTCCATAATTGAACTAGCCGACGCTGAAGTCCTTTTGAAGCATAGGCGAGTCCATAATTGAACTGGCCGAGGCTTAAGTCCTTTTAAAGTATATGCAAGTCCATAATTGAACTGGCCGATGCTGAAGTCCTTTTGAAGCATATGCGAGTCCATAATTGAACTGGCCGACGCTGAATTGTAAATTAATTATCATGGATTTTAGTGCCTGTGATTTGACAGTTTCACACGTTTCCAATATGGGCTGGTTGCATCGAAACGACTTCCAATACACGCACGCTCATTGGCATTTAATGCATAATCATAGCCAATTATTAGCATGCGTGATTTGTGGAGAATAGTCACGCATCGAAGCCCATGCGTGAAACATACGAACTGATATGAGGCGTTGATAGTTTTCAACTGTTTAGATTCTACAGCTCGGATCATTTGAGATTTGAATGCCTCTGATAAATTGAGCTTTGATCCAATGGCCAGGATTGGATCATTCTCTTGTATAAAAGCTAAGATTTTGTCATTTCAACACTTTACTTTTGCGAAATATTTGTAGAATCCTCTCAGGTTTTCCTGCTTTTATAAAGTTTTCCATCTATCATTCTCCGGCGAGTCATCCAAATCTTCATCGTCTTAGGTATTTCCTAGTGGGAAGAAGGGACCTCTCAACTTTCATTAACTTTACTGTAACTTTTCACATTCCTCTTCATTTATCATGTCTGCCGAGGCGTCAATGGCTATTATGGTTGCCAGGGTTGGGGATGAGTTTGTGTCAGGGGCTTCAGGTCAATGGTATAGTATGATTGAGAAGCCAATAGATTATGAAGCGGATTGGGGGGCAGCAAAGGTCCCATCTTGCATTAATTTTTCTAAATTATCTGAATTTAAGGAGACATATTGCATACCTCATTATGTAGAACTTATAGTCCCTGAGCCTCATAAACGAGCTTGCTTTCCGAGGCCAATGTGTGTAGTTTTTAGCGAATATCAGTTGGGTTCCCTTCCTCGATAAAAGGATGGAAGGAGTCCTGGTTCTGGGTTAAGGGCAGGTGGCAGATGGTTGAAGGAGACGCCGTCCCAGCCTGTACTGCGTCGACCCAGTACTACGAAGCTTGTGAGTGTTTTGCCTTACGATTTTGAGATTTACGTTAAGTTTCTTGTTGCTAATCCTTTCATTTGTTTATTTACAGATTCCAGTACTAGGTACGAGCTTGTCGAAGTTGAGTGGGGCGTTATTGAAGACATTTATAAACAGTCTCCGAGGCTAATGAGCTTTACTCATCTCCTGGAAAGAAACCAGTACTTCCTAGACTTCGGACTGATGGCTCCCAAGGGTAAGAGGCCATTGAACTTACATTGCTTTTTACACCATTTTAGCAATTTATAACTTTTTCTTTGATGTTTGTAGATAAATTTGCAAAGAATGAATATGCCCTGCCGACATGGCCAGTATCATGAAAGCCACTGCCACAGCTGGCGCCAAGGCTCTGAAGCCTTCCTCTTTCGGGGCCAAGCAGGTGAAAGGTAAGGCTCGAACGTCTCAGTAAGGACAATTCTAGGAAAGGAGCTGGGGGAGGCTCCTAAAGATGCTCCTAAAGAGGGAAGTCTAACAGTTGACAAAGCCAAAGGGGTGGCAAAAGAGCCCCATAAGAAAAGGAAATTAGCTTACACAAGTGGGGTTTCTACAAGTTTTAGGACTTTAGCGTCCCAACTTGGAAAGGGTGTTTCCCAACAGCCGAAGCTCCTGCAGTCTTCAATTAACGCTGCCAATGGGGTACAGGTTCAAAAGGCCCATGAGGAGACGAGAAGGATAAGTCACCAGCCTCTGAGGCCACAAAGAAGACCTAAGTTGAAAGGACCCAGGGAAGTCTGGGAACTTCTTGGGAGGTAGGGATGATAAGATAGCCATGTAGTAATCGAGATGCTGCCACCTAACGTGAGGAATTCCATAGAAGCTTTTAACAAGTTCTGGACTGATTGGTGGCAAAATTATGTGGCGACCTGCGATGCAATGGATCTCACTGCCACTTTAGTGAGCCAAAGTGCCAGAGCTTTCAGGGTGGCACTTGAATGCCAAACATTGTTATCTGATATTTAGCAAAGGAACAGAGCTTCGTTCGAAAAGCTGAATGCTATTGAGGCAGAGCTGAAAAAGGAGAAGGCGATGGCTATTGAGCTGAGGGCCCAGAAGGTTGAAGATGAGGCCAAACTTGCTTTTGCCTTATCTGAAATTAAGGCTCTGAAAAGGAGGTGTACAAGTCTTAGTGTGAGGTGGCTGCCCTTACAAAGAAGGTTGAGACCTCCAATAACCACCAGAGGGTCACCGCTGAGACACTAGAGAAGGTGAACCTAGAGCTCATAGGGTGCAAGGACTCCAATAAATTAATGGTGGAACAAATAAGGTGGTACGCCTCGGAAGTAAAAAAGTACAAAGCTAACATTCTTGAAGCATGTGAGATCGCGGTGAAAAACTACATTGCTAACTTTCATCTCATCGAAGAGTATCGTCACTTCGCTCTTTACTGGAGGAGGTATTCTTATAATGAAGTGATTGAGAGGGTCGAGGATATTTACCCAAAATTGGATGCCTCAGAACTTAAAGCTGAATTTATTGAAGAGGAAGTTCCTCAGACCTTAGCCGAGGAAGGAAAAGTGGTTGAAGTGGAGCATGATGACGGGCCCCTGAAGAGGCTCACCAACCTCCGCCAGCTAATGCTCCTACCGATGAGGCTCAAACCCCAGCTGATGCTCCTACCAATGAGGCTCAAGCTCTTCCACCCTAGCTCCAACTAGTTGTAAATCTTTTGCATTGTCTCAGGCACCCTTATGTAATTACATCTTCAATTAATGAATGAAGTTCACATTGCTTACATTTTACTATTTTTCCTTCCAAGTAATTGGTCTTCAGCAATATACTTGTTATAACAAATTATAAAACTTATCTGAGCTTCTACTGGAATAAACTCCAATAATTAAGTGGGGCTTTAATTATGAGCCTTTAGTTGAACTGCTTTAAACTTTGAATGGACCGTTTGAACTTAAATATTTTAACTTGAATAACTTGAGACATTTTAACTTAGCTATAACTAGTCAACCAGCTTCATCAGACACTCTTAAATCTCTAAGTACTTCAATACGTTTGAATATTCAACTTCTCCCTTGACATTCAGCCTTGTCAAAGGGAGGCATATGATGTATGCCTCGGAGTTCAAACGAAGTGGTCCCTGTTGGGAATCCAGTCTCTCATTCGAAGCGCTCACGCTTCCTTACTTAGAGGATGGTTCATCCAAGCAAAGATTTCTCTCTTGACGTTCAGCCTTGTCAAAGGGAGGCATGTGATATGCGCCTTAGAGTTCAAATGAGGTGGTCCCTGTTGGGAATCCAACCTCTCCTCTAAGGCACTCACGCTTCCTTACTTGAAGGATGGTTCATCCAAACAAAGGTTTCTCCCTTGACGTTCACCTCGTCAAATGGAGGCATGTGATGTGTGCCTCGGAGTTCAAACGAGGTGGTCCCTATTGGGAATCCAGCCTCTCCTCCAAGGCGCCCACGTTTCCAGACCTTCTTGACACAAAGCATTTATTTATTTTCAAAGGCTAGGAAAAACCCCCAGCTGTGGATTACATTCACTGATAGTACATTCTTAGATGTTTAATATTCCATAGATGAGGCTGGACCCTTCCATCCATGTCTTTGATCCAGTAGGTGCCAGGTCGGATCTCTTTTTCAATATGGTAAGGCCTCATTCGAGGAGAAGAAAACTCTGCGAAGCACTAGGTCATTATCTAGAAGGACCTCTTTTTCATCTTAGCATTACCGGGTCACCTTCCTTTGGTAGGCAGCTAGCCTCTGCTGGGAATCATCCCTCATCTCTTCAAGGAAATCAAGCTCGCATCTTCTAAGCTCATTGTTTGATATCTCACTGAAGCTTAATCTTCGAGGAAAAAGTAATCCTACCTCCACCGGGCTCATAGTCACAGCACCATAAGTCATGGAGAAAGGAGTCTCACTAATTGGCGTCCTCATTATAGTTCGGATTGCCCATAATACCCGGGGTAGTTTATCCATCCAGGCTCCCTTAGCTGTGTCGAGTTTCTTTTTCAGAGTGTGCTTTATGGTTTTGTTTACAACCTCAACTTGGCCATTGGTTTGGGGATGATGGTAGGTAGAGAAGTGCTTATTAATCCCTAGCTCTTCGCAAAGATCCCTCACTTTCTTATTGTCAAACTGTTTCCTATTGTCTGAAACGATTGAGTGAGGGATGCTAAACCGGTATATTATATTTTTCCATAAGAATTTGGAGGCATTAGCCTCAGTGATCTTTGCTAAGGGCTAGGCCTCTACCCACTTGGTGAAGTAATCAATTGTAATAATAGTAAAATTAGCACTCTCCTTGCCTTTAGGCAAAAGATCTATGATGTCTACGCCCACTTGCTAAAGGGCCAAGGGCTGGACACTACTGTAAGCTCCTGATAAGGTTGTCTTTGGACATGAGAGAAACGCTGACATTTATAACATTTACGAACAAATTGAAGGGCATCCTTTTTCAAAGTGGGCCAATAGTACCCTTGCATAAGTACCTTTCTTGCTAAAGCGAGCCTTCCCAAATGGTTGCTACAAACACCTTCGTGGATTTCCCGGAGTATATAGTTGATCTCCTCCCCTCCTACACATCGAAGGAGGGGCGTGGAGAATCTGCGCATCCAAGTTGGGGTCCCTTTGACCCACATCATTTCTTCTGCCAATGTGGATGACCTCAATAAGTGTTCGATTAGAACCACCGTTAATAACTCTGAGTCACTGCTACTAGCCAACTTGGATAAAGCATCAGCGTGTGCATTTTTAGTTCATGGGATCTGAGTCAATTCAAACTTCTCAAAAGAGGGGAGTAAGCTCATCACCAATTTGAGGTAGGCAACCATGACTTTATCCCTTGCTACAAAGTTTCCATTTACTTGGCCTACAATGAGTTGGGAATCACTATTGACTGGGAATTGGGTCGAACCTTCTTCCCTTACGAGGACAACACTTGTGGCCTCATCGGAGACAACCAAGTACAGTTGTAGAGTTTCTCCCAGCTTGAGTTTTGATAGGAGGGGAGCCTGCCCTAGGTGCTTCTTTAACCCCTGAAAGGCCTCTTGACACTCCTCGATCCATTGAAATTTCTTGCCTCCTTTCAATATCTTAAAGAATGGAAGACACTTATCAGTTGCCTTTGATATGAAGCGGCTCAAAACAACCACTCGACCGGTTAGACTTTGCACTTCTTTTGGTTTTTGAGGAGACCTCATCTCAATCAATGCTTGAATTTTCTTGGGATTCGTCTCTATGCCCCGTTGGTTGACCATGTACCTTAAGGATTTGCCTGAAGCAACTCCAAATGCACACTTGAGAGGGTTTAACCTCATACGATACTTACGTAAGACTCGAAATGCATCGTTCAGATGGGTTATGTGGTCACCAACCTTTAGACTTTTTACTAAAATGTCGTCTACATAAACCTCCATTGTGTTGCAAAGTAGGTCACCAAACATCTTGTTCACAAGCCTTTGATAAGTGGCTCTGGCATTCTTTAACTCGAAGGGCATCATTTTATAGCAATAAAGCCCATGATCAGTAATGAAGGAAGTGTGCTCCTCATCACCCGGATACATGGAGATTTGATTGTAGCCAAAGTAGGCATCTATGAAGCTCAAAGACCCGTGTCCGGTGGTGGAATCCACTAGTTGATCTATCCTCGAGAGTGAGAAGCTATCCTTGGGACATGCCTTGTTAAGATCGGAAAAGTCAATGCATACTCTCTACTTTCCGTTATATTTCTTTACTAGAACTGGATTGGAGACCCATTTCAGGTAGAGGGCCTCTCTGATGAAGCTGTTCTTTATCGATTTTTGCATTTCTTCCTTAAGGGCTTCATATCGTTCTGGGTTCAGAGCTCTCATTTTTTGTCGATGGAAGGCAACCTTGAGATCTATTTTTAGGTGGTGGCAACTGACCTACGGGTCGATGCCCACCATGTCCTCATGCCTCCAAGCTAAGATGTCACAATTCTTGCATAGAAATTCCTTAAGTTTCTCTTTACAATATAGAGCCAAGCCTCGGCCCATCTGCAACAACTTGGTGGTTTCCGTTGGGTCAATGGGGAAGCTTTCTAGTTCTTCCATTGTAGCAGTTTGGGATTCGGTTTCAATGATGTGTAGGTCTAGTTCATCACATGTAGACATCTCCAAGGAGGCATATAGGCCAATATCCTTGAGCACCATATTCATGTTCCTATGTTCCGCCTTCCTCACGGTGTTCAAGTAGCACTCTCGGGCACCTCTTTGGTCACCTTTCACCGTCGCCACTCTCTGATCAGTTAGGAACTTCATGCAAAGGTGGTGGATGGAAGTGACGGTCCAAAGTTCTTTCAATATGAGCCTACCAAACACCCCGTGGTAGGCGGACCTACTATCAATTATCAAGAACTCCATGAAGTTTAGCGTTGATAAATGAGGCTCCCCTATTTCTACGGCAAGTATAATCTTACCCCTTGAGATTATGCTGTCCTCTGTGAAACCATATAAGGGAGTGTTAGTGAGAGTCAACTTATGGTCCAAGATCATTTTGTCAAAAGTGGGCCCGAAAAGGATGTGACTGAACTACCGTTATCTACCAACATTCGCTTAAGTCCGTTGCGAGGCACCACGACCATCACAACCAAGGCATCACAATGGGAATAATGAACACCTTCTGAGTCCTAATGTGTAAACACAATAGAAAGTGATTGGCTCCTATGAGAACTGTTGTCCATAATGTAGCTAGTCAGTGGATGTCCCTTTGCTTCCTGGGCGTAATTTCTTGTTTCTCCACCAACATAGGGGCCTCCAAAAATAGTATCAATCTAATGAATTAGGTCATTTTCCTGTGGGCTTCGATGGTCTCTTCGTTGTTGCCCATCCCTATTCCTGTCATCCCCATGCTCTCTCATCCGTCGGGGTGACACTTCCCGATAGCGGGGAGCGGTCTCATCTCGCCTAGGCTGCTGGTCGTGCCTTAGCAGGGGCCTACTTCTCGGGCGAGAATTGTCTCGATTGTTATTTCGAGAACTCAACCCCTAGGATGTTGGGCAATATCTCTACAGTCCGCGGTGTTGTGGTTGTTTGAGTGATGATAGGTGCAGTATTCCTGGGGGTTCGGCCTATTCCAAGGCCCTGAGCCTCTCTCTCGACCTCGTCCCCTACGGGGGGCCTATTGGGTAGGTTGGTTTGTCTGAGTGTTAATGATTGGCACATCCCCATAGGGCAATGTTGGTACAACATTCAAGTAGCTGTGGTAAGTGCCTGGCCTGAGCTTTGGGCAACTTAGCTGCCGGGTTGGTTCCATTGATAGTCCATCAAGTGGGAGGTTGGTCCTCTACCTCATTGCCTCTGCTGGGCCTGAAGGCCTCTACTTGCCATATTTCAGTGGTCTATCAACTCTTCGTTAATAATCTCTCGCTGCATTATCTCTAACAATGCATCATAAATAGACGGGTCCTGATTTTACACATCCCTCCAAAATAAAGTGTTCATGTTTAGGCCTCCTCTTAGAATGGACATGGCTTTACGATAGGTGACTTGAACACAATATGTCATTTCATCCATGAAACGGGACAAGAAACTCTTCAAAGTTTCACCGAGTTGTTGCCTCATGTCCTGAAGATGTTGAATGAGAGCCTATCCTTCCTTGCTCACAGCAAATCTCTCCAAAAAGGTGGTTTCAAATTTTGGCCAGCTCCGAATGCTTACTGGCGATAGCCTGCTATACCATATTTCAACTGCTCCACTAAGAGTTAAGTGAAAAGCTCTACATCTCACAGCTAGGGGCACTTCTCAAACTTATGTGTGTCTTATAAATGTTCAAGTGCTTAGCTGGGTCGCCTCTCCCATCATATTTTGGTATTTTAGGCATCACGTAATGGCTTGGGACCTGGGCGTTCCTCAACTCTCGTGAAAACGGCAGGTTATCGTCGTCATCATCTAAGTCATAAGATCTCTGAGGGCCATCTGAATCATAATTAGCTTCGGGCGGAAGGTCCTGCCTGGTTATTAGCCTCATCTTCCCTCCTTTGACGCTTATTCCGAAGCGGTACAACTCGAGGGCATATTCTTACCTTTCATCCGGTTGCCGAGTCTCAGGAGGTAGAGGCTATGGCCTACTCCTAGGCGTTGGTACTTCACTCTGAGGCCTATGGTCTGGTTCATATTCTGGAGGAAAGCTACCCTCCTGTTGAATGAGGCCTCGGTAGGTTGGCCAAAAGCATATTTAGATGATATGTAAACTCCCACTCATCTTTCAATATGGCTTACCCCTCTAGTATGCCTGGGAGGACGGGCTCTTTGGCTCTGCACCTCTTCAGGTTGGTACTGTTCCTGGGGAGCATATGGGGGAACTGGGCAGCCTCCATGGCCTTACATCTGCATTAAGAGCTCTTGTATTGCTAAGTTTTGGTTAGTGATGCTTCTCATGTTAGCTGCCATGGTTGTCATTTCCCTAGTGAGTTGAGCTACTAATCTTCTCCCACCTTGTCTATGGTAGTGGTGGGATCGGCGCCGAGCCGCTGGAGCTGCTATTGCTGGGATCTCATCACCAATCTCTCTTACACGCCTTGGGGGCGTCCTTTTCTGAGCTCATCTCTCTTCAAACTCCGAGGGCTTTTTCTTGTTCTTTTCTCAAGAACAAATCCTTTTTCGAGGAGGATGCCTAAAATTTCTTCTCAAATAGCTTTTTCCACGGGGTTGCTCGTGGTTATAGTGTGGTTTCCCACAGATGGCGCCAATCTGTTGACCCCAAAAAATGTTGCCAATAGATGTCGGGCTCACTCGTGCATACGTAAGCTAAATCCAACACGTTAATATCGATCGACGGTCAGGATGACTCTAAAGTTTAAACGTGGAAGGAGCTCAACGACAAGAGAAGTTTTCATTCGGATTCCGACGAGATTTATGGAACAATATTGTATAATAAACAAATCGATAAGAACGAGATTTGTAACTGTATTGTAGTAAAGATGTAAGAACGAGAGAATAATATTGTTCCAAGTATTTAAAATTGCATTAGTCTTTACATATTACATGGATGGGGTTTTATAGTAGTACAAATGAATTGATGACCTTTGGATCAAATTAAACTTAGCCTCATCTCCTTGTCCGAGGCGTCAAATCCTAGCCATCACTACATCGACCTTCTAGCCTTGCAAAGTATTAAATGCTCTTACATTTGATAATATAAGACACAAATATACTTTTTTTCAAAGGTCACATCAATAATTCGTAACAAGATTTTCATCATTGATTTTCATCATTGGCAAATCTGTACACGTGGGTCGTCATCAGCTAAGGTGCCTCGGAAGTGATAGGGGCTCGGCTAATATAATGGCCTCGGGTAATGGGCCTCGCAATAGCACTGGGCTTCTGTGACACGTTATAGGGCAGCAAAATGCATCCTGGTTCGATTGGACTGGTCCCACTGCCTAGATATGGTGCCACGTGGTGCTTCCACTTATGAGTCATAACTGGCTCAAAGGCTAAGCTCATGTTTGATAGAAATTATAACCAAATTTTTATTAAAATCAAAGTTAGCAATTACTACATATTTTATAGAATTAACAACTTTTTAACCACATATTTCATTAAAGGTGCGTTCGATTGCGAGTATGCAATTTATATG
>CAIGRH010004532.1:0-10139 GCA_903798295.1 Fraxinus nigra | reverse complement strand
AATAGTCAACCATTGTATTAATTCCAAATCCATTTCCAACATCAATTGAACGTCCATTAGAATTCGAAGTTGGGCAAGAATATTTCTTTATTAAAACCTTTGATTGGAAGGATACTTCGTTTAGATTAAATATATTTTGAATCTTATGTTTTTTTTAATCATATATACACCGCCCGCTATAGCAGGAGGACTGTGCCGCGGGTAATGCTCGTCGACTCTCCTCTCCCAATGTTAGAATTTTACTGAACTTTCCTTATTGTAATGGGTATTTAATTCCAGTTTATGTACCAATCCTGTTTCTAACAGGAGCTACGTTCTTTGCAAAATTGCAAGAGAAGCTGTTTCCAGTTCCCTTTTCCTTTATGATTGCAAAACAATATCATGTCGAAATTTACATTAGAGATTTCACTTCCTATATTAATGCGCGAAGAGGCCGAGGATAATGGAAGAAAGCAGCAATCCGACGGAAGAAGCAGTCCCTCCATTGCCCATACAACGCAATTCTTGCCCTAGCACAAGGTAGAACTGTCTCTAACGAAAAGTTGGTGATACAGAAGCGATTGTTCCGTGCTGATATAAAGAAAGATCAAAATGGGCTCACCATTCCGATGAATCAGTTTAGAGAGGAGTTCTTGAGCAATGAAGACAAGACAAATCTGTCAAAGTACGTCAGTAAGAGACGGAAAATGGCTATGAAAGTGAAGATAATTGAGCCATTGCTCAAAGATCGAACTGCAGATTTGAGAATTTGGGATATGAAGAAAAAATCTGGACGTTAAAGCATGTCTTATGTTTTGAATAATTCTTTGAAGACAATTTGTAAGGATAATAATTTCATGCAACTTTGGGCTGTTCGAGTTGATGGAGAATTAGGGTTTTGCGCTCATCAAGCTTCAGGCATGAAGAGGAACCATATTTTCTAATATCCAAAATTCTAGTTTTCCAGTTATTTTCTAGTCATGTTTAATTAGTTATTTCACTTCTCGTTAATAAATTATTATTTTTTATTTCTTGAAATCAGTTGTGATATGTAGCAGATATTATTCGAGGGATAATATCATGATATAGAAATAATTAAATTGAAAGATGTTCATCGAAATATTAATCCTTATGCTTTACAAATTACGCTTTAAATCGTATGATGTAATTGAATTCGAGCGTTCCTCAAAACTCTTTGTGAGCATTGTAGTTGAGATGAAACTCATTGTTGTGTAAATTTAATCAATTTAGGTTTCTTAGTTCACCTCAAACACGACTTGTACATGCCCCAATATTCCATGTATGAAATTAAAAATACTTTTACAAAGCTGTAATTACATTTTTTGCAAGAATTATATGTGCTTAGTTAAATAGAGAAGAATATATATATGAGGAAGTTGACAAAGGAGGACATGAAAGGTATGAGAAGAAACCCTATCCCATCCACCATAAACCCTGAATCATTTTCTCTATTTTCTTCTCTTCATTCTCTCTCGTTTTCTCTCCTCTCTTCTTGTCTCTCTCTAGTCACTCTATCAGACCGTCGTCGTCGTTGGAGACACCTCCGATCGTCACTGTGAGGCCCAGCTTGATGTGAGCGTAGGGGCGATGTCGCTGCTGCGTCGCACTATCGTAACGTGGCGATGTGAACGTGGGTGGTGATGGTGGCGGCATCGCAATTGCGATCTAGTGAAATTGTGGAGGTTGCGGTGTGATGGATTTACGGTTGTGGTGTGGTGGATTTATGAGGAGATCGTGGTGGCAATGGCTGGGGTTATGAATTAGCGGTGATTGCAGTGACAACGTCCATGGTGGTCGTGGCGGCTACGGCGTTGATGGTGACTAGGGTGTAGTGGTGGTGACTAGTTATTGGGTAAGGTGTTGCGTTGGTTAGGTGCGGTGTTGTGTTGTGTGATAGATAATTTTAGATTTGATTTTTTTTTTTGTGATTAGGTGGTGGTGGTGATTGATAACGTTGATTGTGGTAATGAGTTAGTGGTGGTTGTGGTCGAAGGTAATGGTGAGATGTTGGTAGCAATGGGTCTCTCGAGGTGGTGGTGGATTTGGTGCGACGATGTGGTGATTTGTTTAAGATGGTGTTGCGTCGAGAGGTGGTGGTTATGGCGACGACTGTGGTGGTGATGCTGTTAGAAGAAATGGTGAGATTGTTACTAGTGTTGGTTGAGGTAAAAAATTTATTTGGTTGTTTGTGACCAATTAAATTGGTTATAAATATGTGACCTATAAATAATTGAGTAATGAAAAAAATAAATTGTGACCAAAAATTAATATGACTTAAAAAATTGATAATTTGTAACTGTTAATTTGAAAATTTGTGACGTCTGATATTTTGTGTGTTTCATGAACGATAAATAAATTGTGTCGAATAAATTCTTGATTTTACGACCGAAAAATAATACGTAACTAATTACATTGTTAATTTGTGATCAACCTGTATAAATTTATGACCCTAATATATTTAATTAATTAAATTATGAACAATTTTTAAAATTTGAAATATTTGTTCTCCCAATAAAGTAGGTGATACATCCAAACAAGAAGAATATAAGCAGGCAGACTAAGAAAGTGATTCCGATTTGTTAGGTAAGGTGATTCTTAACCTCTTAAGTTAGGAAAAGAATGCATCTTTAATGAGTTTCTTAACTGGCAAGCCCATTTTTTACTTTGAAAGAGATTTGAAAAGGAGGAGAATATTTTCCTCTACTATCCAAATCACCAGATCCCAGCTTGTGTTTGTAAAGAATGAAGATCATAAGCATCAAGTTAATATTCAAATTAGAGAAGAAATGAATGGCTATTTGCCATTTGACCATTACTACTTTTTGGCTTCAATATCATTAGATGTAAGATTTGTTGAAGAGATAAAAATCCAATGATGCCGCCATTAACGGCCTCTTCTCAAATCAACCACCACAATACTGATGTTATCGGCGCTTCGTCGCGCCCACGCCAACTTCGTCAACAAAATTGACGCATCCGAACAAGCCTTATCGGCACTCTCCCCGCCGACGGTGTCGCTGAGCTGCTTACACGATTTAAGGCACATACGCGCCACCCCACATGCCGTTTCATTTGACACTACATCCCATAGCCCATCACTTGCCAAAATCAAACACTCGTCCTCCGCCGTCCGGTCAGTTATGGTCACCTCCGGCTCCGAGATCACGTAAGGCTTCAAATAGTTATCGCCTGAAGAAAACCCACATAAAAAATTCGATTCATTAGAATCCCATAACTATGAAGAAGAAAACGTTTCGAGAGCATGTAATTTGTACCAATTGCACGAGACATTGCTAGGAATCCAAGTACTCTCGGTCCGTCCCAAAAAATAACACGGCCTCCGGCTTCTCGAATCCGATCGAGCTCATCGGGTCGGTCCGGTTTATGATCGGTGGAGAGTGGAATCGCGACACCATTGCGGCAAAGAACTGCCCGCGAATCGCCGCAGTTGGACACAATTATCTTGTCCGGTGAGACAACCGCCACGACAGCGGTGGATCCAACGGCGCCACGTCGAGGAGTTTGAAGTTCGCAGCGGCAAGTGGCGGCTGAGACATCGGCTGCGCCACTAACCCATTCGGTAATTTCCCCGTCCATTTTTGAAAAACTTCTAGCCATCATCTCCTTCCATGAGGCCTCCCCCCTTTCGATCTCATCTCTCACGATTTCATGCATCCGGTCTTTGCACTTTGTGGCCACCTTCAAACACACCCAAATCAAAATTATTCATACAGAACAAAATTATGAATTTTCACGCAATTCTTTAGTAACAAAGCAGTGATATAGAAACTATTTACATGGGAGCAGCCATGGCCATCGTAGAGCCCAAAGAAATGTAGGCCACTTGGAGAAATTAGGTTTTGGCCGCAAAAAGATGGGTGAATTGCAACAGCATCCTCCATCTCTCTTCTCCGACCGCAAACAGATGTCATGCCAAATTTAGGGCACTCTGTAACCGCATCAGCCTCAATCCTAGATGAGAATGGCGTTGCAGATAAATCCAAAGATTTGGCCTCTGGATAGTCGACGGCCTTCGTGCACTGCAGGGGTGGAGAAAGCGGAATAACAGCCTCCAGCTTACGTCGCTTCTTCTTGATGTTTTCTAGCGGCGGAACCACCGCGGCATCGTTGGGTACAAATTTAAATTGGTGAATTTCCATCCTCCTCCTTCTCCGGGAGGATTCTGAAATTGGCTCAACCGGAGCAGTTGTTTCTGTCTCAACATTCAACCCATAACACATACTCGCCATATAATAGAGTTGAGAGCTGATGAGTGAATGAATGAAGAAACAAAAGATAGATACGCAAATATAAAGAGAGGGACAGAGCCCTGAAAAATGAAGCTTTTTGTAGACGAGCAGATATCATAGCTTTGAATTTGATAAAATGATCTTGACCGTCCATTTGTGCCGTTCTGGTTTCCTTCTTCATCTAAAATTAGCACGTGTTGAGTAGGGGAAACGTGGACCAATGAGATACGAACATGGAATGGGTGGAGAGACCTTCCTTTCTCTACACGCATGTGGTAGTGTCCCGCTTTTTTGATATTTCGATTTACAATAAAGCTCTTTTGCCATCTTAATTGATTGGACCCGTGTGAATAAAAAAGTCAAAAAAATGCTCCCAATAAAGTGTACTGTCAAGGAGGATTTGACACGTACGTTCCCTAGCATGATTGTTTTATATTTCAATTTTGTGTTTACTTTCAATTTTCTATTTTGAAGATGTATTTCAAGAGCCCGTTTGATAAAAATTAAAATCGAATTAAAATTGAAAAACTAGCAGTTATTGTTGACTTTTATTAAATAAGTGGGACCCAATAACGACTATATTTTAAATTTTAATTGAATTTTAATCGATACCAAACGGACTCTAAAAGTAGATGGATAAGAGCATTTCTAAAAGCATTTTATGTATTAATTATTATAGAGAGCCTCCTTAAATTTAAAAAATCAAAATTTTAATACACTCCAACGAGCTTTATATTTTGACTCAAAAATCATTTATCGATTTTCTTTTTCACATTTTATTTAACATAACTTTTTATATATCAATTGACCAATCAATTTAAATGTAATTTGAATAATTTAAGAAGCAGAATATCGAAATATGTCATTTATTAAATACAATCATATTATACATTAATAATAGAGAATGAGTTCGACTATCTAAGATCATC
The DNA here is from genome assembly GCA_903798295.1 of Fraxinus nigra. Classification (NCBI taxonomy): domain Eukaryota; kingdom Viridiplantae; phylum Streptophyta; class Magnoliopsida; order Lamiales; family Oleaceae; genus Fraxinus; species Fraxinus nigra. The sequence goes on along the minus strand of CAIGRH010004532.1, from coordinate 4,960 downwards.
TTCAAGAGGCTATTTAAAATAAGATGTTCTTGATTTTAAAGAACCAACTCTTAATGCATCTTCAAGAAACTCTTTATTTATAAAGAATATCCTATGTATTATAAGAGTCTTTTGTGCTTAAAAAGTCTCTTAGATATGATTGAAAAATATGTTTCAAGTGACTCTTTAAATTAACATTTTAAATTAGAGAGTGAGTTGGACTCTTCAAATTTAGAGGGTCAAACTCACCCTCTATAATTAAATGTATTTAAAACATTTCAATTTTCAATTGAAGGCAATAATATAATAATAAGGGAATATAATTAAAATAAAAGATAATAATAAATAATAATACTTTTTTTAGAGTAATAATAGTAAATATTATTGGAGTGTTTAAAAGTTTTTACTCTCTGAAATTACATATGCTCTTTAAATTGTAAAATATAATCTTCAAAAATAGATAGCCTCTTGAAAATACTTTAAATTTGAAGAGTCAAACTCACTCTTTATTTTAAAAAGCTTTGTTGGAGTTCAATTTTAAGCTTTGACTCTCTAACATTTTTGTATTTAGAGATTCTCTTTGGAGATGTTCCCACACCATTTTTTTTTTTTTTTTTGCTACAAAATAAAATAAAATAAATAGCAAACTGAGCTCGAAATATAGTAAATAAAAATAATATTTAATAACGTGGACTGAAAATATTTTTACTTGTATTCATTTGAATGTTTTTCAAAGTTTTTTTATATAAATAATCATTAAGAGATTGAACTGTTTTTATTTTTTAGAAATTTTTATAATTTTATTTTCTTTAATTTTTTATTTATTTTTCTAAATTTATTTTTTTAATTTAAACTTTTATTTGTTAAAGTCTTACATTTTATATTTAAAAATTTTATTTGAACGCTTGTTTTCCATATTTTTAATGTTTTTAAAATTTTTATTGAAGACATTAAAAATGTCAAAATTGTATGAGTATGAGGAAATTGCGCTAGATGTTACTTTTTGGCTTTACATTTACAAAATTGTCACTTTTTTAAAGAATTTGCAAGATTGTCATTTTTGGACATTTTGGTCTATCTAGATAATTTAAATACCTGACTTGTTTTTCATTAAACGAGATTTGACTAGATGAAAATTTGTACAAAAATCGTGTAAATGTCAGGGAAGAAATCTGTCAATTTCGAAGTTTTAAACAATAAAAATAAATAAAAGGGTAAAACCAAAAACAACCTTAAACTCACTCCACTGAAAAAAGGCATTGATCTCATGAGACGCACCCATTCATTTTGCCAAGAAAAGAAGAAAATCTCAACTCACTCCCCTCACTGAATTCGTCACAGTCCAAGGTAAAAAGGCGATTTTTTTTAACTTTTATTGTTTTGATTTTAAAGCAGTGACGAAAAAAATGAATTGTGTTGATTTTGGTACCAAACTAACTTATTTGAATGAGCCTGATGTTCTTGATAATCTGCAAAGAAGATATGGTCTGAATGAAATTTATGTGAGCTCGTTGGGAATTATGTTCATTATTTAAATTTGAAAGTGTTCTTTAATTGCTTACATTAATTAGCCTTTACATCTATATGTTTTGAAAATAAGCTAAGCTTGTCAGAAAGGAGAAAACAATGAACCGGCAATCATTATTTTAGCATATTATGCAAAATTTACTTACACATTTTCTTTTCTAATACAGAAAGTTTAATTGCATTCTTACAAAGATTGGGAAGAATTTGATTTTCTGTATATACTAGACAATTGCATTTATAAGCTCACCTTGTGCTTCTTCATTTAGTTATTCTGGAATTTACTCATTTCATTTGAAAACAAAGGAATAAATAAAGATGCATGACAAAAATGAAGTTTAGAATTACTCATTTGGAAAAAAACAATTTAACGTTAGTTCTGATTTTGATATTCTGAAAAAAGTAAACTCTTAAAGCGTGAGTTTAAAGTGATGGAAATTATGTGAGTTCGTAATGAAGGAATTTACTAATTACATGAGATGGGTTAAAGTTGAGTTTTGATATAACTTTTCTTATGTACTCATTATTTGAGGTTTTTTTTGTCTTTTTTCCTTTTTCACTATTCTTCAATTTTTTGTATTTTCTCGTTAAATCTGTGTCCAAATGAATATTTGACTTCGAAAATCCTAGTAACACAAATATAAGAGGATAATGTTGAAGTTCAAATTCGTGTTCCGAACGAAGAATCTATATTTGTTGTTGATGTTGATAGTGAAGCGATACTGGACATCTAGCGATTAAAGATCATCCGAAGCGCTCCTGTCGGACATAGATTTCTGATTAGACCACTACAAATTGGTAGTCCAACGTTCTTTCCCTTCAACTCTAGTTAAATAAGTTGTATCATTGATAACCACTGTAATTGTTTATTTCTTTCATTGTGATTTGATATTACGATTTGAAATCTGTATTTAGCTTCTGAATTTCAAATGGGTAGAGGGTAGAGGTCGCTCGACCAATATACAGGTTAAAGGTTATATTGGTCAAATGAGCTGTATCTAATAAACTTGATTTCATACCATATTAGAATGTTATAATTACATATAATAAACTTGTGTTACTATTACGTCGTTGAAGACATTATTCTTCATTGAGTTATAAATAACTAGTGTTCTAAAATGCACGTATAGGCGAGAGTGTAGCTATAACTTTGGAAGCTTTTTTGTAGAGGTTAGTCACCACTTTCAGTTTGTTTCCAGATCACTACCAGCAATAACATATGAATTCCATTTACAACCTTCCACGAAATCACAAATGTTTATCTAAATCTTGTAGTCAACACAAGTGCAGTTCTCGTTTGTACCATATCTCTTTTCGAGATTTTAGGAATGTATAACTATCACCCCAACGTGTCATATATTCTATTTCCATTTATGCTTCATATACCTATACGCCAAGGAAAGGAATAAGATAGTCAATAATTAGTGTCCAAGAAATTTGTTTAATAATGATTAACACTACTTATTTTGTAACTTTTAAATGTACGGTGGATGTTGATGTCTTTGTGATACGTCAACTGTTGAATTTATTAGACATCATTAAGTCTGCTGTTTCTTTTGTACGCGACATTCGTTAAGTCTACTGTTTCTTATGTCAACTGTTGAATTTATCAGATATCGTTAAGTCTGTGTTTTAATGGTTATGTCTGATTTAGTATAGAGTAAGTAGCTCTTGAAGAATACCTATTTACTTATAGGTCAAAAGTAGATTTCTCAACATTTCACTTCAGTTGAGACATGGCATTGCACTGAACTGTTGTTCCCGACAGTTAACCGTAGTAATTCTCGACAGATGAATTGTGGATACCGACAGTTGAGGTCATTTTTTCTCGACACATAATAGTTCCGTATGTCGGCCTTCGATTGCCCCCACCTTAATATCTGTGTTTCACGTTAACATGTACGAAACATTATGATCTGACAATGTTTTTGACTCGTTGATCTTTGTTTGTGCGTGCGTACTGTTGTTCTCATTTCTATGATATACATTTTATTCACGACTGCAGTCTTCTTCAATTGTTTTCTAAGGCTGTCGTCACTGTCATCAATCTTGATTAAGTCACTGATTTCCTTCTGAATTTTCATTTAGGCTGGCCACTTGCGTCTTGTTCAACGACATGTATGCCGCGAATAAAGCTTTGGATGAGATCTACACAAAGGAGGATCACTGCAGATTGTGTGAACACGATAACTTTAACCTAATTGGCATTGCTCAAAAGTTGAAATGTATTTCATTTCATTGCTTTGCTTTCCGGTTCTTTTGTCCGGGGGCTAATTCATGCCACTTTTATGGGGTTCAACAAATTGAGACACGCGAGCTTGTTGAAATGAGGCGTGTTGCTAATTACATTCGCGAACACTGTGGTAGGTAGAAGCACTCCATGGCTTTGTCGAAAAAAGATAACATTTACAAAGGTACAATTGAGACTGCATGGAAGGGAAGATATCCAATTTGGGCTTCGCAAGGAGGAACATTTTCCTAAAATGTTCATGTATAATTTTCCTATTAGTTGCTTCAATTTCTGTAAGTGTAACACTTGGGAATTGTGTATCCGAAATTTTTTTATACTGATGTTGAATCTAGATCTAGTGCCTTGTATGATCGTGCGTAAAATGATTTTACCTTTTGTGCATGGGAAAATGTTGCCTATGTTATCCATGTTGAATATGGGGTACTGTTTTGTGGTTTAAATGTCGTAATGAAGTGAATCGACATATTTAGGAATCCTCATCAAATACGTGGTTGATGGATAGTTTTTGTGAGTCATAGTTCAATACCTATTGATGTTTCAATTTGTTGAAGTATGTAAAAATCTCATAGGACCATATTACAATTAAGATACAAAGGTACTAATGAAAATTGATTGCCAACAACTACAAGCAAGAATTTCTAAAAGAAAATGGTACACACTTAGATAAAATTGTCGGGATGTTATGCAGTATTATGTCTATGGATCCGTATTTTGGTTGCGAACTTAACATGTTTTCTATTGTTTGCAGACGATAATTGAATGATAATGATGATGTAAGTTGAAAATAATAATGCAAGTTGAGGATGTGCTGGGGAATACCACGTAGCTTCGAGATGACAAAATTTATCTGTCGGGATTGACAGTTTAAGTGTCGGGATGTTGTGCAGTTTTTCTCAACATGAGGATTTGTAATTTTTATGCGAACATAACGACCAATAACATCTGCAAACGATAATGAAAATAAAATGATAATATAACTTCAAATTGTACAACACCATGGTGGGAACATTTAACATGCAACTTCGACCATTTTCGGAGGTAAAACTCGTTTACGTTTGTTGTGTTACATTGGTGATATGATCCGGGATGCGCCACCAATTATCAAGATTTTGATGATTGTTAGATGGAGAGTAGAGTCAAGTTCGAGGTTTCAAAGAGTTGATAAATCTGGTCATTTATATGTTCGAGCAACGGAGTCTATAATAT